>JBBDGP010002481.1:62500-317500 GCA_037952835.1 Lithobates septentrionalis
CTCCCTAGCCACCTCTGTGTGTCGGAGACATAGAGAGCATGGCTTGGCCCCGCTCCCTTTTTACTGGCTGTGATTGAAAGCAGCGGGAGCCAATGGCGTATCAGATAACTTGTAGGGGTCTTAGAGAACTTTTAGGGCTTGTTGGAAATATAATTACGGTTGTCAGAAAATTTGTGGGGGTGTCAGATGAGTTATAAAGGGGTAAAAGAAAACACAACAGTGTCAGGGAACCTGTAGAGGTTTTAGAGAAGTTATAGGGGTGTCAGTGATATTCTATGAGGTCAGAGATATTATTGGGGCGTCAGATAAATGATGTGGGGTGACAGCAAAGTTGTAGGGGTGCTGAAGAAGTTGTAGAGGTGTCCAAAAAGTGGTAGAGGTGTCTAAGAAGTTATAGGGGTGTCAGATAAATTATATGGGGTGTCTGAAAAGTTGAAGGGGTGATGGATTATTTTTAGGGGTGCGAGGGGGGTGTCATAGAAATGATATGGGGTGCCTGAGAGGTTGTATGGTGATTGAGAAGAAGTAAGGGTGTCATCAAAGTTTTAGGGGTGCCGGAGAATTTATAGGGGTGTCAGAGAAATATTGGGGTAGTTAGGGAATTTATATTCGGGGTCAGAGGGTTCAACAACCTCCCAAATTCCTTTTAGGATTAAAAAAGTATTCCGTAGCCTGTAGAGGTAATGTATAGGGGGTTAAAAGTTATAGGGGCAAACAATGGAGAAAACACATATGCGAGAGCACCCAAGGCTGCACAACCCAAAGGTATAATACAAAAAAGACAAAACAAAAATTCCCCAGGGGTTTTTTTTGGCAACATTGCATTGAATATTATTGTAACAATAAAATAAATCAAGTTCATAAGGAATTCGAATATACAACAAATTTATTATAAAATACAGACTCTGGTTCACATGTAACAAACATTGGCATAATACATCAACCATGGCTAAAAGGGCCCCCAGATGAATGGCGTATCATCAAATTATTATCCACATGAATACCCCGATGCATTTCGACCCATTGGTCTTCTTCAGGGGGATTTAGATTCATTGAGTGGATGATATGATGGAGATGCACCACACGAACCAGATTGTTTAAAAACATGAAGGCCCAGAGATCCCAGAGACCACACGTATCCCTCCGTGCCCCGCAGGCACATCTGCAGTCCATCGAACTTACAAGGGGCCCCACACTTGGATGGGGGAGAGGACGGGGGGCGAGGCACCTAGTGCTAGATACTTCTCAATAGACTGGCAGCTTTCCGGAGGTACAGCCAGTAAAAGTTATAGTGGTGTCAGAGTATTTATTGGGGTCAGGAGACTTTTTAGAATAGTTAGGTGGTCTGAGACACGCAGAGTATGGCTTGGCCCCGCTCCCTCTCTACTGGTTGTGATTGACAGCAGCGGGAGCCAATGGCTGCTTTGTCTCAGCCAATGAGGGAAGGAGAGACGTGGGAGAGCTTTTGTGCATGTAGCTGGATCGGGCTCAGGTGAGTATAAGGGGGGGGGCTGCACAATGAAGGTTCTTTACCTTCATGCATAGAAATGCATGAAGGTAAAAAGACCTTCAGCCTTTAGAACCATACCTCTCCCACCACCTTGTCTCTCTCAACCAGATATCTGGCCTACAAAAGATTCAAGATAAAAAGTATCAGTGCGGAAAGTCTTACAGAAGGATGCATATGTGGTTAAGTTAGATTTGCAGGATGTATATCTATACATGCCAATACATCAGCTCCACCAGAAGTGTCTCAGGTTTGCAGTTAAAACAGCAGATGACCTTCAACATCGACAGTTCCAAGCTTTACTGTTCGGACTCTCTTCAGAACCCAGGAGGACATTTACCAAAGTGCTGGGCAAAGTGATATCGCACTTCTACAGGGGGTTTCAGTTATTCCTTATCTAGATGACATCCTTCATTATGCATAGCTGGGGTACCTCCGAAGATAAGGAGGAAAAAAAGAGACAGAGGCCATGGAAGAGTTCCTTGGGGGTGTAGTAGCTTGACAGATAATTGGATGAAATATATGATGAAAATGTAAATTGCAATGGTTTACTCACATCTGGAAGGTTCCTGAGCTCCCTTGTGGGAGATCAGAAAACCTGGCATATAAGCCTGAACGGAATATGACTGCCTCTGCGCAGAGTAAAGTCGCTCTCAATGTTCGG
The DNA here is from genome assembly GCA_037952835.1 of Lithobates septentrionalis. NCBI lineage: Eukaryota > Metazoa > Chordata > Amphibia > Anura > Ranidae > Lithobates > Lithobates septentrionalis. Next base: position 64,672 of record JBBDGP010002481.1, read on the forward strand.
TGGGGGGGGGGGGTGATCCAGGCGATCCTACGCTCTGTGATCTTAGGATTCCAGTGTGTTCTCAGTGAGACGTTTATAAGCCCCAAGAGATAGGAAACTGGTGTCAGCAGAGGCGCCCGAATCCGAAGGAGAAATGGATTCTTCGTTGATTTGATAGCTATTGCTCACAGAATAGTATAACACACCGTCAACGCGTTTCATGGCACTACACTGGCCACTTCCTCAGAATGGTGCATAAAATACTTTAAACAGCTGTAACCTGTCTCTCGCATTGTTTGTGAGTGTGCCCCTTCATTATGCTCAGTTTCCTGGCAAACTATTATCTAACCTCCAGAAGGTACTGGAGACCCTGTAGACCTCAGGATGGAGAGTGAATTGGAAGACTTTTTTTTACTACTTCTTCACAGACTAGGATTTTTCTGGGTTACCTAATAGACTCTGTATCTCAGAAAATATTCCTTACTCGAGAAAAGCCAAGATTGTGCCCATGGTTCGGGAAATGAGGGCATATCCTCTAGTATCCCTCAGACAGTTCATGAGACTTCTGCGACTAATGACCTCCTCTTTTCCAGTGGTCACTAGGGCACAGCTTCATGGCAGTGTGCTACAAAGTTTCCTCCTATCAAAATAGATTCAGATTCTCTGAACTCACTAGTTCCTCTTCCCTGGCATCAGGTCTGGATTTGGCTGGTGGTTGGAGGTAGGAAAATGACCAGGTGACCCTGGAAACAGTCTTAGCCAGTAAGGACCACTACAGAAGCCAGTGTTTGAGGTGCTCATGCTCCAATTAATCAGGTTCAAGGAGTATAGGAAAAGACTACAGCTTCGTCCAACTACAGGGAATTGGTGGATATAGGGAGAGCACTGCAAGAAGTGATCAGGTACCAGAAGATGCTACCATCAGGTCACTAGATCTTTTAGATCTAGCACTAAAAGTCTTGTGCCGGGGGAGAAAAATGTTTGTTCTCTGGCCGCAGTTCCCATAAGTTGGTCCCTAAATATAGAGATGGATTGATTTCAGCAAACAGGCCATCCACCAGATGGAGCAGAAGATCAATCAAGAAATTTTTTTCTACATAGTAGAGAAATGGGGCTTTCCCATGGTGGACTTGTTTGCTTCGCAGAAAAACAGAAGGTCATAGAATTATTTTCTCTAAACCAAGAAAAAGAATCTCTGGGAATACAATCTCTCTCCCATCCATGGCCCATTCATCTGGGCCTACGTCTTTCCCTTCTCCCATTGATTATCTAGATGTTGGGGCAGTTCAAGGGTTTTCTGATCCCCATAACCCCTTGGTTGCCCAGGAGGACCTGTATATGGAAATAATGTGAAAGACTGGAACATGTTTTCATTTTGGTGCAGTAAATGCAAACGTACTGCCCTGGAGGTTCCATGGGTTCTTGAATTTTTACAGCACAGCTTATTATTGAGTACACTCAAGGTGCAAATGTATGTGCATCCATTATTTCTGGATTCATAGCTTGTAGAAGACAATTAAACAATCCTTCTCCACCTGGGAATGGTGTACACCTGTTGTGCAAAAAGTGGTAGCACCTCTGGATCCTTCTCAAGCAGGGTTTCTCAACCAGGGTTCCATGGAAGCCTAGGGTTCCTCCAGAGGTTGGTAGGGGTCCCTTGAGCAATGAGCAAAACTGACCTTTTTAGCTATCTGTAAGGTGGTAATTCTTCCCAATGACCGCAAGCGTAATGAGCATTCTTCTCACTGAGCATCACACTTATGTATCATAAGTTGTAGATATAGTAATTTTAGCTAGGGTTCCCTGAGATCGGAAAGCTCTTTCAAAGGTTCCTCCAGTGTTGAAAAGGTTGAGAAAGGCTGATCTAGAGTGTTGAAGGGTTTAACTCTTTCCTCACGTGGACTCATCCTTTGAAGTTTTTGACGTTAAGACTGCCTTCCTTCTGGCCACAACTTTGGTTAGAAGGGAACGGGATTTACAAATGTTATCTATCAAAGAGCCTTATCTAACATTACTTCCCAATAGAATAATTCTGAAATCCAATCAACTTCCTCAAAGTGGCTTCAAGCTTCCATAAATGACAATAAATAGTATCATTATCATTATTTTGTGATAATTATGAGAATTCCAAAGAGGGGGAATTCCATTATCTGCATGTATGTAGGTGACTACTACATTACCTGGAATTGCAAATTTAGAAGATCCAGCCACCTTTTCGTGGACTTTAGCGGCCATAAAATGGATTTCAAGCCACTAAAAGCTTAGTATCTGGATGAATTTGAGAAACTATTTTATTTTATATACTAGAAAGTCTCAAATTCCCCAGGGACTTTGAAGGCCTACTCAAGACCTAGGTCACTGGCAGCTTCCTGGGTAACAAGAGCTGGTGCCACGGTGGACCACAACTGTAGTGCAGTTGTATGGCCACGTCAAAGCAACTTCATTAGACATCTGATCTCCAGCAGAAAGTTTCCAAAGGCAGGAGGTGTCTAATACTTGCCTTTTCTCTGACATAGCTATCCTGGAAGATGATTGGGGGAAATTCCCAATACCAGCAACAGTGTTTTTAGGAATTTTCCAGGACAGCGTTCCTAGTTTCCACCCTTTGGACAGTTCTTCTGTGTTTTTGCTGTTTGGGGTGATGTTCTGCTCCCCTCGTGTACTTGCTGATGGTAGTTTACTTTGAACTCACTGAGGGCCTAAGAGGATGGAAGGGGTTAGTTAAAGTGTCTGCTTGTGTTTCTTGTTGAAGGTAGAAACAATCCTCTTCCATGTAGCTGTACTGGAAGATTCCTAGAAATAGTGGCACTGGTAGGTCTGAAAATTTTATTTCTGTTCTGGTGTCACTGAGACACTAAAGCTGACCTTACACATGTAGCATTTCATTCAAACGTTCGGACAAGAAAGTATAAAAAAAATCTCTTATGCAACCATTTGATGGTGCCTTCATAGGCTTGGCTAATTTTCAATGACTTTTTGAGTACCATACCAAAATCTTGATTTTCGTAAAGAGTTCTGACAAGTGCCTGCCCATAAAGCTGGTTAAGACTTTTTTCTTTACTGGGAGCCAATTCTATTCTACTATTAGAAATGTGTTTTTTTTCCCCATTAGATTTAACAAAAATGTTTCCATACCTGTTCTTCATTGTTTTCGCTAATTGTGATCAAAACCGATTACCAAATTGGCACCTTGAACTTTTAGTTAATCACACAAATGATGTGAAAATGACAATTTTTGAATTAAATTCTACAAGTGCAAGGCCAGCTTAAATTTTACAGGTATAACCGTAACAGCAATAGAGGGAAGTTTTCCAAAGGAGGCACTTGTTACGGCGTCTAAAAGAGGATTTTCCTTACTTTACACACAGAAAGCCAAGAAAATATTGACCAATTCCTACTCTATCCAGAATTATAAAAAAATAAAAATTAATAAATATATATAATATATATATACAGGCAGGTCCATAAATATTGGGACATCAACACAATTCTAATCTTTTTGGCTCTATACACCACCACAATGGATTTGAAACGAACAAGATGTGCTCTAACTGCAGACTTTCAGCTTTAATTTGAGGGTTTTTACATCCAAATCAGGTGAACGGTGTAGGAATTACAACAGTTTGTATATGTGCCTCCCACTTTTTAAGGGACCAAAAGTAATGAGACAGATTAACAATCATCCATCAAACTTTCACTTTTTAATACTTGGTTGCAAATCCTTTGCAGTCAATTACAGCCTGAAGTCTGGAACACATAGACATCACCAGACGCTGGGTTTCATCCCTGGTGATGCTCTGCCAGGCCTCTACTGCAACTGTCTTCAGTTCCTGCTTGTTCTTGGGGCATTTTCCCTTCAGTTTTGTCTTCAGCAAGTGAAATGCATGCTCAATCGGATTCAGGTCAGGTGATTGACTTGGCCATTGCATAACATTCCACTTCTTTCCCTTAAAAAACTCTTTGGTTGCTTTCGCAGTATGCTTCGGGTCATTGTCCATCTGCACTGTGAAGCGCCGTCCAATGAGTTCTGAAGCATTTTGCTGAATATGAGCAGATAATATTGTCCGAAACACTTCAGAATTCATCCTGCTGCTTTTGTCAGCAGTCACATCATCAATAAATACAAGAGAACCAGTTCCATTGGCAGCCATACATGCCCACGCCATGACACTACCACCACCATGCTTCACTGATGAGGTGGTATGCTTTGGATCATGAGCAGTTCCTTTCCTTCTCCATACTCCTCTCTTCCCATCACTCTGGTACAAGTTGATCTTGGTCTCATCTGTCCATAGGATGTTGTTCCAGAACTGTGAAGGCTTTTTTAGATGTTGTTTGGCAAACTCTAATCTGGCCTTCCTGTTTTTGAGGCTCACCAATGGTTTACATCTTGTGGGGAACCCTCTGTATTCACTCTGGTGAAGTCTTCTCTTGATTGTTGACACACATACACCTACCTCCTGGAGAGTGTTCTTCATCTGGCCAACTGTTGTGAAGGGTGTTTTCTTCACCAGGGATAGAATTCTTCTGTCATCCACCACAGTTGTTTTCCGTGGTCTTCCGGGTCTTTTGGTGTTGCTGAGCTCACCGTTGCATTCTTTCTTTTTAAGGATCTTCCAAACAGTTGATTTGGCCACACCTAATGTTTTTGCTATCTCTCTGATGGGTTTGATTTGTTTTTTTAGCCTAATGATGGCTTGCTTCACTGATAGTGAAAGCTCTTTGGATCTCATATCGAGAGTTGACAGCAACAGATTCCAAATGCAAATGGCACACTTGAAATGAACTCTGGACCTTTTATCTGCTCCTTATAAATGGGATAATGAGGGAATAACACACACCTGGCCATGGAACAGCTGAGCAGCCAATTGTCCCATTACTTTTGGTCCCTTAAAAAGCGGGAGGCACATATATAAACTGTTTGTAATTCCTACACCGTTCACCTGATTTGGATGTAAATACCCTCAAATTAAAGCTGAAAGTCTGCAGTTAAAGCACATCTTGCTTGTTTCATTTCAAATCCATTGTGGTGGTGTATAGAGCCAAAAAGATTAGAATTGTGTCCATGTCCCAATATTTATGGACCTGACTGGAATATAAATTTTTTTTTAATATAATTTTGGATTGAGTAGGGATTGGACAAAAATTTTCTTTTTTTTTTTGCATATTTCTCACACTTACATGATTCAGATCATCAAACTAATTTTAACATTATACAAAGATAACCCGAGTAAATCCAAGATGCACTTTTTAAATTATTATTACATTTATTAAGGGAAAAAAGCTGTTCAAATCTGCCTGGCCCTATGTGAAAAGTAATTGCCTCCTCCCATGCTGAATCATGAATGAACTGTGATTAACCACAATTTTTTGGAAAGCTGAGTTCAATTTCACTTGCCACACCCAGGCCTGATTACTGCCAGACCTGTTGAATCAAGAAATCACATAAATAGAATCTCTCTGACAAAGTGAAGCACGCTAACAGATCATAAAAAGCTACACATCATGCCACAATATAAAAAAAATTAAGAACCGATTAGAAACAAAGTAATGTACAAGTATCGGTCTAGGAAGGGCTTACAAAGCCATTTCTAAGGCTTTGGAACTCCAGTGAACTGCGGGGAGAGCCGTTATCCACAAATGGAGATAACTTCGTGAACCTTCCCAGGAGTGGCCGGCCTACAAAAATGACTCTAAGAGCATGACGAGGACTCATCCAGGAGGTCATAAAAGAACCCGGAACAACATCTAAAGACCTGCAGGCCTCACTTGGCTCAGGTAAGGTCAATGTTCATGGATTCAGCAATAAGGAGGAGACTGGGCGAAAATGGCCTCCATGGGAGAGTTCCAAGGTCAAAGCCACTGCTGACCAAAAAGAACACAAAGGCTCATCTCACATTTACCAAAAAACATCTTGATTATCCCCAAGACTTTGAGGCAAATATTCTGTGGACTGATGAGACAAAGGTTTACTTTTTGGAAGGTGTGCGTCCCGTTACATCCGGCATAAAACTAATACAGCATTTCATAACAAGAACATCATACCAACAGTCAGACATGGTGGTGGTGGTAGTGTGGTGATCTGGGGCTGCTTTTCAGCTTCAGGACCTGGACGACTTCCCATAATTGATGGAACCAGGAATTCTGAGCTCTACCAGAAAATCCTAAAGGAGAAAGTCCGGCCAACAGTTCCTGACCTCAAGGGCACTTGGGTTATGCTGCAGGACAATGATCCGAAACACAACAGCGAGTCCACCTCCAAAATCTAGGTATTGGAGTGGCCTAGTCAAAGCCCGGGCTTACAGCATCTCAGTTATATTCATCATGGCCTTACACAGGGCGTTCATGCTGGAAAACCCTCCAATGTGGCTGAATTAAAACAATTCTGCAAAGAAGAGTCGGCCAAATTTGCTCCACAGCGATGTGAGGGACTCATTGCCAGTTATCACAAACGCTTGATTGCAGTTGTTGTCTCCAAAGGTGGCACAACCAGTCATTAGGTTCAGGAGGGCAATTACTTTTTCACATAAAGTCAGACAGGTTTGCACAGCTTTTTTGCCTTCATAAATTAAACCATCATTTAAAAACTGCACTTTGTATTTACTCGGGTCATCTTTGTGTAATAAAATTTTTTGATGATCCGAGGCATTTAGGTGTGACAAATATGCAAAAAAATTAATCAGAAAGGGGGCAAGTACGTCACATAACTGTGTGTGTGTATATATATATATATATATACACTACCGTTCAAAAGTTTGGGGTCACATTGAAATGTCCTTATTTTTGAAGGAAAAGCACTGTACTTTTAAATGAAGCTAACTTTAAACTAGTCCTAACTTTAAACAAATATACTCTATACATTGCTAATGTGGTAAATGACTATTCTAACTGCAAATGTCTAGTTTTTGGTGCAATATCTACATAGGTGTATAGAGGCCCATTTCCAGCAACTATCACTCCAGTGTTCTAATGGTACAATGTGTTTGCTCATTGGCTCAGAAGGCTAATTGATGATTAGAAAACCCTTGTGCAATCATGTTCACACATCTAAAAACAGTCTAGCTCCTTCCAGAAGCTACAAAACTGACCTTCCTGTGAGCAGATTGAGTTTCTGGAGCATCACATTTGTGGGGTCAATTAAACGCTCAAAATGGCCAGAAAAAGAGAACTTTCATCTGAAACTCGACAGTCTATTCTTGTTCTTAGAAATGAAGGCTATTCCATGCGAGAAATTGAAAAGAAATTGAAGATTTCCTACAACGGTGTGTACTACTCCCTTCAGAGGACAGCACAAACAGGCTCTAACCAGAGTAGAAAAAGAAGTGGGAGGCCGTGTTGCACAACTAAGCAAGAAGATAAGCACATTAGAGTCTCTAGTTTGAGAAACAGACGCCTCACAGGTCCCCAACTGGCATCTTCATTAAATAGTACCCGCAAAACACCAGTGTCAACATCTACAGTGAAGAGGCGGCTGCGGGATTTTGGGCTTCAGGGCAGAGTGGCAAAGAAAAAGCCATATCTGAGACTGGCCAATAAAAGAAAAAGATTAAGGTGGGCAAAAGAACACAGACATTGGACAGAGGAAGACTGGAAAAAAGTGTTGTGGACGGATGAATCCAAGTTTGAGGTGTTTGGATCACAAAGAAGAACGTTTGTGAGACGCAGAACAAATGAAAAGATGCTGGAAGAATGCCTGACGCCATCTGTTAAGCATGGTGGAGGTAATGTGATGGTCTGGGGTTGCTTTGGTGCTGGTAAGGTGGGAGCTTTGTACAGGGTAAAAGGGATTCTGAATAAGGAAGGCTATCACTCCATTTTGCAACGCCATGCCATACCCAGTGGACAGCGCTTGATTGGAGCCAATTTCATCCTACAACAGGACAATGACCCTAAACACACCTCCAAATTGTGCAAGAACTATTTACAGCAGAAGCAGGCAGCTGGTATTCTATCGGTAATGGAGTGGCCAGCACAGTCACCAGATCTGAACCCCATTGAGCTGTTGTGGGAGCAGCTTGACCGTATGGTACGCCAGAAGTGCCCATCCAACCAATCCAACTTGTGGGAGCTGCTTCTAGAAGCGTGGGGTGCAATTTCTCCAGCTTACCTCAATAAATTAACAGCTAGAATGCCAAAGGTGTGCAATGCTGTAATTGCTGCAAAAGGAGGATTCTTTGATGAAAGCAAAGTTTGATGTAAAAACAATGTTATTTCAAATACAAATCATTATTTCTAACCTTGTCAATGTCTTGACTCTATTTTCTATTCATTTCACAACGTATGGTGGTGAATAAGTGTGACTTTTCATGGAAAACACAAAATTGTTTGGGTGACCCCAAACTTTTGAACGGTAGTGTATATATATATATATATATATATATATATATACACTACCGTTCAAAAGTTTGGGGTCACATTGAAATGTCCTTATTTTTGAAGGAAAAGCACTGTACTTTTAAATGAAGCTAACTTTAAACTAGTCCTAACTTTAAACAAATATACTCTATACATTGCTAATGTGGTAAATGACTATTCTAACTGCAAATGTCTAGTTTTTGGTGCAATATCTACATAGGTGTATAGAGGCCCATTTTCAGCAACTATCACTCCAGTGTTCTAATGGTACAATGTGTTTGCTCATTGGCTCAGAAGGCTAATTGATGATTAGCAAACCCTTGTGCAATCATGTTCACACATCTAAAAACAGTCTAGCTCCTTCCAGAAGCTACAAAACTGACCTTCCTGTGAGCAGATTGAGTTTCTGGAGCATCACATTTGTGGGGTCAATTAAACGCTCAAAATGGCCAGAAAAAGAGAACTTTCATCTGAAACTCGACAGTCTATTCTTGTTCTTAGAAATGAAGGCTATTCCATGCGAGAAATTGCAAAGAAATTGAAGATTTCCTACAACGGTGTGTACTACTCCCTTCAGAGGACAGCACAAACAGGCTCTAACCAGAGTAGAAAAAGAAGTGGGAGGCCGCGTTGCACAACTAAGCAAGAAGATAAGCACATTAGAGTCTCTAGTTTGAGAAACAGACGCCTCACAGGTCCCCAACTGGCATCTTCATTAAATAGTACCCGCAAAACACCAGTGTCAACATCTACAGTGAAGAGGCGGCTGCGGGATTTTGGGCTTCAGGGCAGAGTGGCAAAGAAAAAGCCATATCTGAGACTGGCCAATAAAAGAAAAAGATTAAGATGGGCAAAAGAACACAGACATTGGACAGAGGAAGACTGGAAAAAAGTGTTGTGGACGGATGAATCCAAGTTTGAGGTGTTTGGATCACAAAGAAGAATGTTTGTGAGACGCAGAACAAATGAAAAGATGCTGGAAGAATGCCTGACGCCATCTGTTAAGCATGGTGGAGGTAATGTGATGGTCTGGGGTTGCTTTGGTGCTGGTAAGGTGGGAGCTTTGTACAGGGTAAAAGGGATTCTGAATAAGGAAGGCTATCACTCCATTTTGCAACGCCATGCCATATCCAGTGGACAGCGCTTGATTGGAGCCAATTTCATCCTACAACAGGACAATGACCCTAAACACACCTCCAAATTGTGCAAGAACTATTTACAGCAGAAGCAGGCAGCTGGTATTCTATCGGTAATGGAGTGGCCAGCACAGTCAACAGATCTGAACCCCATTGAGCTGTTGTGGGAGCAGCTTGACCGTATGGTACGCCAGAAGTGCCCATCCAACCAATCCAACTTGTGGGAGCTGCTTCTAGAAGCGTGGGGTGCAATTTCTCCAGCTTACCTCAATAAATTAACAGCTAGAATGCCAAAGGTGTGCAATGCTGTAATTGCTGCAAAAGGAGGATTCTTTGATGAAAGCAAAGTTTGATGTAAAAACAATGTTATTTCAAATACAAATCATTATTTCTAACCTTGTCAATGTCTTGACTCTATTTTCTATTCATTTCACAACGTATGGTGGTGAATAAGTGTGACTTTTCATGGAAAACACAAAATTGTTTGGGTGACCCCAAACTTTTGAACGGTAGTGTATATATATATATATATATATACATACATACATACATACATATATATACACATATATACATACATACATACATATATATATATATATACATACATACATACATATATATACACATATATACATACATACATACATATATATATATATATACATACATACATACATACATACACACACACTATATTACCAAAAGTATTGGGACACCTGCCTTTATACACACACATGAACTTTAATGGCATTCTAGTTTGTCTGGAGGGTTCAATATTGAGTTGGCTCCGCCCTTTGCAGCTATAACAGCTTCAAGTCTTCTGGGAAGGCTGTCCACAAGGTTTAGGAGAGTGTCTATGGGAATGTTTGACCATTCTTCCAGAAGCGCATTTGTGAGGTCAGGCACTGATGTTGGACGAGAAGGCCTTGCTCACAGTCTCCACTCTAATTCATCCCAAAGGTGTTCTATCGGGTTGAGGTCAGGACTCTGTGCAGGCCAGTCAAGTTCCTCCACCCCAAACTCGCTCATCCATGTCTTTATGGACCTTGCTTTGTGCACTGGTGGGCAGTCATGTTGGAACAGGAAGGGACCGTCCCCAAACTGTTCCCACAAAGTTGAGAGAATGAAATTGTCCAAAATGTCTTGGTATGCTGACGCCTTAAGAGTTCCCATCACTGGAACTAAGGGGGCCAAACCCAACCCCTGAAAAACAACCCCACATCATAATCCCCCCTCCCCCCCACATCATAATCCCCCCTCCCCCCCCACACCATAATCCCCCCTCCCCCCACACCATAATCCCCCCTCCACACCGTAATCCCCCCCCCACACCATAATCCCCCCTCTACCAATTGATTAGGACCAGTGCACAAAGCAAGGTCCATAAAGACATGGATGAGCAAGTTTGGGGTGGAGGAACGTGATTGGCCTGCACAGAGTCCTGACCTCAACCCAATAGAACACCTTTGGGATGAATTAGAGTGGAGACTGCAAGGCAGGCCTTCTCGTCCAACATCAGTGCCTGACCTCAGAAATGCCCTTCTGGAAGAACGGTCAAATATTCCCATAGACACCCTCCTAAACCTTGTGGACGCCCTTCCCAGAAGAGGTGAAGCTGTTATAGCTGCAAAGGGTGGAGCCAACCCAATATTGAACCCAACGGACTAAGACTGGGATGCCATTAACGTTCATGTGCGTGTAAAGGCAGGCGTCCAATTTTTCTGGAAGAGAAGGAAGGATGGTAGGTAACATTATTGTCTGGTGACACAAGGAAAATGTCGTAGTGCTCAGCATTGTGTGACCTCGTACATTAGCTTCGTTCTGGACTGTATTATATGGACTTTTTCAATGACTGTCATCCCCTCATCCCTCACTGTAGTGCTGAATGACCCCAATGGGCCTCCCTACAGCCGGATTTCACCAAAATTTGCAATTTAAAGTGGAAATTTGCAGTTGAGTATACTCGGTAAATGTTTACTTCATTTGCATTCTGTAGGGATGTTTATTGTGGGAATTAGCAGCTGAAATGAGTCGGTGAACCCTGTAAAGGGGCGATGGTGGAGTCTGGACTAGATACACAATCATGTTGTCCTAAATATCAGACAAGTTTTAGAAATTGGTTGGATGAGATCCTCTTTTGCCTTCAGAATTTTCACAGTTCAGGTTCAACAAGGAGCTGAGTATATCAGTTTGGGTTTTTTACCCTGTGCTGATTCTAGAGCACCCTGTTCTTGTAGACATCCAGCACACATGTGTCTCCCACTGTAGCTGTATGGACCCTTATGTCCCTTTGGGCCCCCATTGGGGGTATGTGGGAAGTCATGGCTCACCTGCCTTCTCGTTTAGCTGTGGCATAGACACCTCAGAGGCCTATTTATAAAACCTGTTCCCTTGTGCCAAACTGATTTCCATCCATAGAACCCCCGGCATGCAATGCTATTTGTGCTGGCACCCGCTGCCATTGCCTGCAGTTGACAGCTCACTGAGCTGCCAAGTACAAAGCCTGGCCTACCCATCTCCCTAACATCACCGAAAGCCCGCCGCTGGGTGAGGACATCAGTGTGTCGTGTGGAATAAGCCCACTAGCACACCTATAGGGGTACCCCACATTTCTAATGGTATGGGGTTTGAGGTCTGAAGTGCATGTACTAGGGACTCATTTATGATCTGAAGAGCATGGATTGGAGCTGATCTGAGGTCTGAATTGCATGCATTGGGGCTGATCTGAGGTCTGAAGAGTATGTATTGGGGTTGATCTAAGGTCTGAAGAGCATGTATTGGGGCTGATCTGAGGTCTGAAGTGCATGTATTGGGGCTGATCTGAGGTCTGAAGAGTATGTATTGGGGCTGATCTGAGGTCTGAAGAGCATGTATTGGGGCTGATCTGAGGTCTGAAGAGTATGTATTGGGGCTGATCTGAGGTCTGAAGAGCATGTATTGGGGCTGATCTGAGGTCTGAAGAGCATGTATTGGGGCTGATCTGAGGTCTGAAGAGCATGTATTGGGGCTGATCTGAGGTCTGAAGAGCATGTATTGGGGCTGATCTAAGGTCTGAAGAGCATGTATTGGGGCTGATCTGAGGTCTGAAGAGCATGTATTGGGGCTGATCTGAGGTCTGAAGAGCATGTATTGGGGTTGATCTGAGGTCTGAAGTGCATGTATTGGGGCTGATCTAAGGTCTGAAGAGCATGTATTGGGGCTGATCTGAGGTCTGAAGAGCATGTATTGGGGCTGATCTGAGGTCTGAAGAGCATGTATTGGGGCTGATCTGAGGTCTGAAGAGCATGTATTGGGGCTGATCTGAGGTCTGAAGAGCATGTATTGGGGCTGATCTGAGGTCTGAAGAGCATGTATTGGGGCTGATCTGAGGTCTGAAGAGCATGTATTGGGGCTGATCTGAGGTCTGAAGAGCATGTATTGGGGTTGATCTGAGGTCTGAAGAGCATGTATTGGGGCTGATCTGAGGTCTGAAGAGCATGTATTGGGGCTGATCTGAGGTCTGAAGAGAATGTATTGGGGTTGATCTGAGGCCTGAAGAGCATGTATTGGGGTTGATCTGAGGTCTGAAGAGCATGTATTGGGGTTGATCTGAGGTCTGAAGAGAATGTATTGGGGTTGATCTGAGGCCTGAAGAGTATGTATTGGGGTTGATCTAAGGTCTGAAGTGCATGTATTGGGGTTGATCTGAGGTCTGAAGAGAATGTATTGGGGTTGATCTGAGGCCTGAAGAGTATGTATTGGGGTTGATCTGAGGCCTGAAGAGCATGTATTGGGGTTGATCTGAGGTCTGAAGAGTATGTATTGGGGTTGATCTAAGGTCTGAAGTGCATGTATTGGGGTTGATCTGAGGTCTGAAGAGAATGTATTGGGGTTGATCTGAGGCCTGAAGAGTATGTATTGGGGTTGATCTGAGGTCTGAAGAGCATGTATTGGGGTTGATCTGAGGTCTGAAGAGAATGTATTGGGGTTGATCTGAGGTCTGAAGAGTATGTATTGGGGTTGATCTGAGGCCTGAAGAGCATGTATTGGGGTTGATCTGAGGTCTGAAGAGCATGTATTGGGGCTGATCTGAGGTCTGAAGAGCATGTATTGGGGTTGATCTAAGGTCTGAAGTGCATGTATTGGGGTTGATCTGAGGTCTGAAGAGAATGTATTGGGGTTGATCTGAGGCCTGAAGAGTATGTATTGGGGTTGATCTAAGGTCTGAAGTGCATGTATTGGGGTTGATCTGAGGTCTGAAGAGAATGTATTGGGGTTGATCTGAGGCCTGAAGAGTATGTATTGGGGTTGATCTAAGGTCTGAAGTGCATGTATTGGGGCTGATCTGAGGTCTGAAGAGAATGTATTGGGGTTGATTGTATTGGGGTTGAAAAATGATTAGTTAAACCCACAAGTGCTTTTTTTTACCACTACTGTTCTTTTATACTGGCTTTTGAAATTTACAGATGCAGAAATGTAGAAATTGGATAAAAGGTTTAGCACTGGGAAACATTTCCAAAATGAGGGACAAATGAGGAGAAAAGAGGGACAGATGGACTTTGTTCCAAATTAGGGACAGTCCCTCGAAATCAGGGACAGTTGGGAGCTATGCATGGGGGGCTGATTTCACCTCTGAAGTGCATGCATTGGGGCTAATCCTAAATCTGAAGTGCATTCATTGGGGCAGATAGGATGCCTTAGATGCATGCACTGGGGCTGATATGTGGCCTGAGGTACATGCACTGGGGCTGATATGTGGCCTAAAATGCATGCATTGGGGCTGATCCTAGATCTGAAGTGCGTGCATTGGGGCTGTTCTGAGGTTGGAAGTACTAAAAAAACAACAAAAAGAGGGTGAAGCAGCCTAGCGCATTTACCTTTTTTATACCATTTATTGATCCATAAAAGCAAATATTATACTTACAAAGAGATTGAGTTAACAATTGTATCAGTGAGTTCAAAGCCTCAACCGCCAAATTTGCAGCTCATAATTAACAGCATGGGAAGAAGCCATCCGGGTCTAATGTGACTAACGCATTTCAAGGGGAATCCCCTCTACATCAGAGCCCCGGGATTCCCTTTGAAACGCGTTTAACCACATTGGACCTGGATGGCTTCTTCCCATGCTGTTGGTTAAGGGCTGCAGATTTGGCGGTTGAGGCTTTGAACTCACTGATACACTTGTTAACTCTGTGTGTTTGTGAGGATAATATTTGCTGTTATGAATTAACAAATGGTGTATAAAGGGAATGCGCTAGGCTGGTGTGCCCTATTTTTCTTGTCTTTTAGTGCTGTTGCATGATGGGATACCCTCAGCCCTAGGAGGGCAGCAAAGCAGGGTGGCGCCATTTGGTTATGAGCTAGAAGAGTGGAAACCTATCAGTCTCTGAGCACCAGATTGGAGCGCAGGAGGTTGTTTCTATCCTTCATAGGTGTGCGCAGCCTACTGCATTAAGGTGTGCGCCCCAAAGCACAAATACGTGTGTGTGTGTGTGTGTGTGTGTATATATATATATATGTATGTATGTGTGTGTATATGTATATGTATATATATATATATATATATATATATATATATATATATATATATATATATATATATATATATATATATATATATATATATATATATATATATATATATATATATATATAGTGAAATACCAGGGTTCTAAACAGTTTCCTGATGTCTCACTTTTGAGACAGAGAAAGGGATTGAGGCCACAGATTCCCCAGTCCCTTTCTCTGCAGCCTCAGCTGCATTGGACAGTGAATGAATGGGAAGTGTTTTATGCTGAGCAGCTTCCTGTTCATTCACAACAACAACAACACAGTTTACTAGGCTTTAGTTATGAATGAACACAGTGAATGGGTTAGTACTGATCACCCACTGTGTTCATTCAGAAAAGGAAGGGGCCGGCAAATGACATATTTACCGGCCCCTTCCCCACTCTCCATTCAGAACGTATTCCCTTACAGCAGCTGGCAGGAGAGGAGGGGAAGCTGGCAGAACTGTGGGGGCATGGGGGGCACACATGGGGTTGGGTAGCAGAAACAAGAGGAACCAGGGACAGGAGGGGCGGTGGGGGGGGCAGCATTTACTGGTACCAATCCCCTGTATTTTCTTCCTGTGGCAGTTGAATGCCAGGGGGAGGGAGAGGAGCAAAAGCTTAATTTCAGCTGCCGCAGGAGTAAAAAAGAGATCGATTCCCCCCCCCCCCCCATTAGGATGTGCCTATGCACACCCAGCACACCCTGTGCGCACGCC
Organism: Lithobates septentrionalis; assembly: GCA_037952835.1. Classification (NCBI taxonomy): domain Eukaryota; kingdom Metazoa; phylum Chordata; class Amphibia; order Anura; family Ranidae; genus Lithobates; species Lithobates septentrionalis. The sequence goes on from JBBDGP010002481.1 coordinate 80,392, forward strand.
TATGCTATTGTTCATCTTTAGGTGTGAAACGCATGCATTGGGGCTGATTTCACCTCTGAATTGCATACATTGGGGCTTAACATGTAGTGTGTATGCACCAGTGAATTGATTTTTGGCACTCATTGTTTTACTGCTAATGGCTAATATAACTCATTAATTATTATATAATTTGCCAATAGCAGTACAATTATAAGGGCAAAAAGCCAAAGTGAACTGAGACCGGCACGCTGGTTGTCTAAGGCTTGTGAAGATGATGTAGAAAAGGTTGCTGATCCCCGGTATAGACATAAAATGGAAAGTTACAATGAAATGCAAAAACCAAAAAAGGACACAAATTGGTGGAAAAAAATAAAAATAGAAACATAGAAGACAAAAATGACACAGCTGGAGATGAAAATAATCATTCAAAAATGAATGGAAGGTCTTTATAAAACTGAAAAAAAAAAAAGAAATCCATGGCGGGACAGCTGGGGGCGGCTTTGTAAATAGGCGAACTGTCAGAATCGATAAGAATGCGGCGTCCTATCAGTTTGGAGCATTTCCACGCAGGCCGGCCCAGCAGAAAGCCTCTTCTATCTGGCCGATGGTGCCCTGTGCCAGGCCGAGGAGAGACCTCCACATCCCGGACTCCATCCCCGGCCCAGACACTCGGCCTTTTCATCGCACCTTTTCCAGACGCGGCTCTGCGGTGAACTCCTGACAGTCAGACAAATATTCCCCTCTTCTGTAAATCATTCCCGGATCACTGAGGTGCTTATATTATCTGCAAGTACTTATATTGTGCTGCTAATGAAACGGATCTCCTGGGGAAGGATGGGGGGGGGGGGGGGGGCATGGCTGCCAACTCTGGCTGATGCCCAGGGGAAGGTGTCCCGGGATGGGAAGATTTGTCCTGTTCTGCCCCTACACCTTAGGCCATGTGTGCCAGGAAAGGGTTGCAGTGTCATTTTTAGTGGCAACCAGAAAATCATTGGTTGGCATGTGTGGAGGTTGGGTCTGGCCCATCCGAGAAAAAATGGGTTTCCCCAGGTGGGCCCCAGCTCCTTACAAATACAGCGGCCATGGGATTTATAATTGACAGCTTACTAGGTTGTCAATCACAAAGCCTAGCCTGTCCCTCTACACCCACGACCCACCTAACTCTATGATCTTCCAAAGATTTCTGCTTGACATCAATGACATTCTGAGCCTGATCTGAGGTGTGAGGTTACGGAAATTGGGGTGATCTGAGGTGTGAAGGCACAGGAATTGGGGTGGTCTGAGGTGTGAAGGCACAGGAATTGGGGTGGTCTGAGGTGTGAAGGCACAGGAATTGGGGTGGTCTGAGGTGTGAAGGCACAGGAATTGGGGTGGTCTGAGGTGTGATGGTGCAGGAATTGTGGTGATCCGAGGTTTGGTGATATGTAAATTGGTGTGACCTGAGGTGTGAAGGTACAGACGTTGGGCTGATCTAGGATGTGAAGGTGTAAGAGTTGGGGAGATCTTAGGTGTGAAGGTACAGGAGTTAAGGGGACCTGAGGTGTGATGGAGCAGGAATTGGGGTGACCTGAGGGGTGAACGTGCAGGAATTGGGGTGACCTGAGGGATGAAGGTGAAGGAATTGGGGTGACCTGAGGGGTGAACGTGCAGGAATTGGGGTGACCTGAGGGATGAAGGTGCAGGAATTGGGGTGACCTGAGGGGTGAAGGTGCAGGAATTGGAGTGATCCGAGGGGTGAAGGTGCAGGAATTGGGGTGACCTGAGGGGTGAAGGTGCAGGAATTTGAGTGATCTGAGGGGTGAAGGTGCAGGAATTGGGGTGATCTGAGGGGTAAAGGTGCAGGAATTGGGGTGACCTGAGGGGTGAACGTGGAGGAATTGGGGTGACCTGAGGGGTGAACGTGCAGGAATTGGGGTGATCTGAGGGGTGATGGTGCAGGAATTGTGGTGATCCGAGGTTTGGTGATATGTAAATTGGTGTGACCTGAGGTGTGAAGGTACAGACGTTGGGCTGATCTAGGATGTGAAGGTGTAAGAGTTGGGGAGATCTTGGGTGTGAAGGTACAGGAGTTAAGGGGACCTGAGGTGTGATGGAGCAGGAATTGGGGTGATCTGAGGTGTGAAGGTGCAGGAATTGGGGTGATCTGAGGTGTGAAGGCACGGGTATCAGTGTGATCTGTAGTATGGAAATTGGTGTGAGCTGATCTAAGTTGTGAAGATGAAGGAGTTAAGGGACCTGATGTGTGAAGGTGCAGGAATTGGGGTGATCTGAGGTATGAAGGGGTAGGAATTGGGGTGATCCAAGATGTGGAGGTGCAGGAATTGGAGTGATGTGAGGGGTGAGGGTGCAGGAATCTGGGTGCTATGAGGTGTTCAGGTGCAGGAATTGGGGTGATCTGAGGTGTTTAGGTGCAGGAATTGGGGTAATCTGAGGTGTGAAGGTAAAGGAATTGGGGTGATATTGAGGGGTGAAGGTGCAGGAATTGGAGTGATATGAGGGGTGATGGCGCAGGAATTGGGCTGATCTGTGGTGTGAGGGTGCAGGAATTGAAGTGCTCTGAGGTGTGATGATGCAGGAATTGTGGTGATCCGAGGTTTGATGGTATGGAAATTGGTGTGACCTGATGTGGGAAGGTACAGACATTGGACTGATCCAGGGTTTGAAGGTGTAAGAATTGGGGAGATCTTAGGTGTTAAGGTACAGGAGTTAAGGGGACCTGAGGTGTGATGGAGCAGGAATTGGGGTGATCTGAGGTGTGAAGGTGCAGGAATTGGGGTGATCCGAGGTTTGGTGGTATGGAAATTGGTGTGACCTGATGTGTGAAGGTGCAGGAATTGGGGTGATCTGAGGTTTGAAGATGCGGGTATCAGTGTGATCTGTGGTTTGGTGGTATAGAAATTGGCGTGACCTGAGGTTTGAAGGTACAGAAATTGGGGTGATCTAGGGTGGGAAGGTGTAAGAATTGGGGTTATGTTAGATGTGAAGGTGCAGGAATTTGAATGATATGAGGGACGAAGGTGTAGGAATTGGGGTGATCTAAGATGTGAAGGTGCAGGAATTGGAGTGATGTGAGGGTTGAAGGTGCAGGATTTGGGGTGACCTGAAGGGTGAAGATGCAGGAATATGAGTGATCTGAGGGGTGAAGGAATTGGGGTAATATTGAGGGGCAAAGGTGCAGGATTTGGGGTGACCTGAGGGGTGAAGATGCAGGATTTGGGGTGATATGAGGGGTGAAGTTACAAGAATTGGGGTGATCTGAGGAGTGAAGGTGCAGGAATTGGAATGATTTGATTGGTGAAGGTGCAGGAATTGGGGTGATCTGAGATGTGAAGGTGCAGGAAATGGGTTGATCTTAGGTATGTAGATGCAGGAATTGGGGTGATCTGAGGGGTGAAGGTGCAGGAATTGGGGTGATCTGAGGGGTGAAGGTGCAGGAATTGGGGTGATCTGAGGGGTGAAGGTGCAGGAATTGGGGTGATCTGAGGGGTGAAGGTGCAGGAATTTGGGTGATCTGAGGGGTGAAGGTGCAGGAATTTGGGTGATCTGAGGGGTGAAGGTGCAGGAAATGGGGTGACCTGAGGGGTGAAGGTACAGGAATTGGGGTGATCTGAGGGGTGAAGGTGCAGGAATTGGGGTGATCTGAGGGGTGAAGGTGCAGGAAATGGGGTGACCTGAGGGGTGAAGGTGCAGGAAATGGGGTGACCTGAGGGGTGAACGTGCAGGAATTGGGGTGACCTGAGGGATGAAGGTGCAGGAATTGGGGTGATCTGAGGGGTGAAGGTGCAGGAAATGGGGTGACCTGAGGGGTGAAGATGCAGGAAATGGGGTGACCTGAGAGGTGAACGTGCAGGAATTGGGGTGACCTGAGGGATGAAGGTGCAGGAATTGGGGTGATCTGAGGGGTGAAGGTGCAGGAAATGGGGTGACCTGAGGGGTGAAGGTGCAGGAAATGGGGTGACCTGAGGGGTGAACGTGCAGGAATTGGGGTGACCTGAGGGATGAAGGTGCAGGAATTGGGGTGACCTGAGGGGTGAAGGTGCAGGAATTGGAGTGATCCGAGGGGTGAAGGTGCAGGAATTGGGGTGACCTGAGGGGTGAAGGTGCAGGAATTTGAGTGTTCTGAGGGGTGAAGGTGCAGGAATTGGGGTGATCTGAGGGGTAAAGGTGCAGGAATTGGGGTGACCTGAGGGGTGAACATGCAGGAATTGGGGTGACCTGAGGGGTGAAGGTGCAGGAATTGGGGTGATCTGAGGGGTGAAGGTGCAGGAATTGGAGTGATCTGAGGGGTAAAGGTGCAGGAATTGGGGTGACCTGAGGGGTGAAGGTGCAGGAATTGGGGTGACCTGAGGGGTGAAGGTGCAGGAATTGGGGTGATCTGAGGGGTAAAGGTGCAGGAATTGGGGTGACCTGAGGGGTGAAGGTGCAGGAATTGGGGTGACCTGGGGGGTGAAGGTGCAGGAATTGGGGTGACCTGAGGGGTGAAGGTGCAGGAATTGGGGTGACCTGAGGGGTGAAGGTGCAGGAAATGGGGTGACCTGAAGGGTGAAGGTGCAGGAATTGGGGTGACCTGGGGGGTGAAGGTGCAGGAATTGGGGTGACCTGAGGGGTGAAGGTGCAGGAATTGGGGTGACCTGGGGGGTGAAGGTGCAGGAATTGGGGTGACCTGGGGGTGAAGGTGCAGGAATTGGGGTGACCTGAAGGGTGAAGGTGCAGGAAATGGGGTGACCCGAGGGGTGAAGGTGCAGGAATTGGGGTGACCTGAGGGGTGAAGGTGTAGGAATTGGGGTGACCTGGGGGGTGAAGGTGCAGGAATTGGGGTGACCTGAGGGGTGAAGGTGCAGGAATTGGGGTGACCTGGGGGGTGAAGGTGCAGGAATTGGGGTGACCTGGGGGGGTGAAGGTGCAGGAATTGGGGTGACCTGAGGGGTGAAGGTGCAGGAATTGGGGTGACCTGGGGGGTGAAGGTGCAGGAATTGGGGTGACCTGGGGGGGTGAAGGTGCAGGAATTGGGGTGACCTGGGGGGTGAAGGTGCAGGAATTGGGGTGACCTGAAGGGTGAAGGTGCAGGAAATGGGGTGACCCGAGGGGTGAATGGCACCTCAATGCACCTTGCTGATGGATCGGCCCTGTAGGGTAACACACCAATGTGTGTTTCCAAAAATGCTACATTTTTGCTACTTGTTGCTGAAATCTGAAGCCCCGTCAAATGATTGGTCTGCCTTATAAGAAAACACATGGTAACGCGCTCCATGACGTATCACAATGAATTTTATGAACCCAGAATTCATTTCCAGAAATATCCAGGGTTCAAATTCCCAATGTTTTCCTTGACAACCTCTGGGACATCCGGCCGTTAGAAGCTACCAATGAGATTCTCCCTTTCACTCTCGCACGCCGTAGCAGACATTTGATTGGTTCCTGCGAGCAGTAGGTACAGTTGGCCTTTCAGGCACTTCAGCGCTCGGCCTCCTGATGGCGGCTGTAAATGACTCCGTCGCAAATGATTTTTTCTGACATTTCTCTGTGAAAGGAGAACAAGCGTTTCCTCTCTAATCCCCACAAAGGAGCCTGTATTCCGCCTCGCCGCGCAGAATTCCAACAAACACTCCACACATCTCCGACCGGCCAACTTCAACTTTCTGCAGGAGTTTTCCCCACAGACACATTATTTACTGGGTGCCGTCAGCGCAGTATTTCAGGACGGGGCACCGAGAACACCGGCCGCCATTTTTTTTTTTTTTACAAAGGTGAATGTGGCTGGACGATTCATGCCTGATTGGATGGAGGGGCGCTTTAAAGTGTATCTAAAGCCAGAACTTTGTTTAGTTTTGGATGGAGTGGGGAAGGGTTTGAATCCCCGGTTGATTCTTCGCGACGTGACGTCATCTTTTGTCCGCTGTCTATGGAGGCCACTTCTAGTTGGTGCGAATATAGCTGAACTCCGGGCAGATATAAAAGACACAAATCAATGCATCTCTGTAATAATTTTTAAATTCAAGCTGTGTATGTACCCGGATGTGACCTGGCATCAGTCTCTGCACAGCAAAGTTCAGGCTAGGAGAAGGTGAAGCAGCACAAGGAACCTGTGCCGACAAGAAGCATGCTGATAGGAGAGGAGAGCAGATGGTTAGTTCCACTGAGTGATACATATTCCATTTGTTACAAGTTATGAGCTCAGTCTTCTTTGGTTTGTGTCTCTGCCCCTCCCACAATGGGGAGCCTTCTCTGCAGTAGTTTGTGTCTCTGCCCCTCCCACAGTGGGGGGGATTTCCCTGCAGTCATTTGTGTCTCCGCCCCTCTCACAATGGGGAGACTTCTCTGCGGTAGTTTGTGTCTCTGCCCCTCCCACAATGGGGAGATTTCCCTGCACTAGTTTGTGTCTCTGCCCCTCCCACAATGGGGAGCCTTCTCTGCAGTAGTTTGTGTCTCTGCCCCTCCCACAGTGGGGGGGATTTCCCTGCAGTCATTTGTGTCTCTGCCCCTCCCACAGTGGGGGGATTTCCCTGCAGTCATTTGTGTCTCCGCCCCTCCCACAATGGGGAGACTTTTTTGCAGTAGTTTGTGTCTCTGCCCCTCCCACAATGGGGAGCCTTCTCTGCAGTAGTTTGTGTCTCTGCCCCTCCCACAGTGGGGGGGATTTCCCTGCAGTCATTTGTGTCTCTGCCCCTCCCACAGTGGGGGGATTTCCCTGCAGTCATTTGTGTCTCCGCCCCTCCCACAATGGGGAGACTTTTTTGCAGTAGTTTGTGTCTCTGCCCCTCCCACAATGGGGAGCCTTCTCTGCAGTAGTTTGTGTCTCTGCCCCTCCCACAGTGGGGGGATTTCCCTGCAGTCATTTGTGTCTCCGCCCCTCCCACAATGGGGAGATTTCTCTGCAGTAGTTTGTGTCTCTGCCCCTCCCACAATGGTGAGATTCCCCCAGTAGTTTGTGTCTCTGCCCCTCCCACAATGGTGAGATTCCCCCTTGGTAGGAGAAGAGAGCAGAGTGGCAGAGTGCTGCTTCTCCTTACACCGGCCAGTCACAAGCTGCAGTGGGTCCATGATAACCTGGGCTCAGAGGAAGTGGATTGAACAATAGAAGCAATGAGAATGGGGCAGAAAAGAACTACTGCAGGGGAAATCTCTGGATTGAATGTTACATCAAAAGCTGGTTCTGTGATTTTTTTTTTTCCTTATAATAGGCTCTTCGTTTTTATTTTTGTGTCTGCTTTAATGCAACGAAAATTCATCCAAACTTTTAAAATGCAGATCAGGGCCAACTCCGGACACAAAAACTTTCTTTTTAAATATATTCCCCAATAACCAGAAAAGGTTATCGATGGCAAGAAAGAGGGGGCGGGGCAGTGACACCAGCTACCTCTATTTTGTGATTTAATCCGAAGTTTTTGCAAGATTGTGACCATAATGTTTTGTGTTTTGCAGCTGTTGATGAATGTGCGCTAGGATTGGATGGCTGCCACATCGATGCCATATGCCAAGACACACCCACTTCATATAAGTGTATATGCAAAACTGGATACAAAGGGGATGGCAACGCCTGTGAAGGTAAGACGTCTTTTATGTTTCTGAGATACTTTGTTGAACATTGAGCAAGTGGGCTGCACACGATGGATAGGCTGCATTCTCAGTGATGTCACCGCTCTCTAGTGATTGGATAGGCTGCATTCTCAGTGATGTCATCAATTTCTAGTGATTGGATAGGCTGCATTCTCAGTGATGTCATCGCTCTCTAGTGATTGGATAGGCTGCATTCTCAGTGATGTCATCGCTCTCTAGTGATTGGATAGGCTGCATTCTCAGTGATGTCACCGCTCTCTAGTGATTGGATAGGCTGCATTCTCAGTGATGTCATCAATTTCTAGTGATTGGATAGGCTGCATTCTCAGTGATGTCATCGCTCTCTAGTGATTGGATAGGCTGCATTCTCAGTGATGTCATCGCTCTCTAGTGATTGGATAGGCTGCATTCTCAGTGATGTCATCAATTTCTAGTGATTGGATAGGCTGCATTCTCAGTGATGTCATCGCTCTCTAGTGATTGGATAGGCTGCATTCTCAGTGATGTCATCGCTCTCTAGTGATTGGATAGGCTGCATTCTCAGTGATGTCACCGCTCTGTAGTGATTGGATAGGCTGCATTCTCAGTGATGTCATCGATCTCTAGTGAATGGATAGGCTGCATTCTCAGTGATGTCATCGCTCTCTAGTGAATGGATAGGCTGCATTCTCAGTGATGTCACCGCTCTCTAGTGATTGGATAGGCTGCATTCTCAGTGATGTCATCTCTCTCTAGTGAATGGATAGGCTGCATTCTCAGTGATGTCACCGCTCTCTAGTGATTGGATAGGCTGCATTCTCAGTGATGTCATCGCTCTCTAGTGAAGGGATAGGCTGCATTCTCAGTGATGTCACCGCTCTCTAGTGATTGGATAGGCTGCATTCTCAGTGATGTCACCGCTCTCTAGTGATTGGATAGGCTGCATTCTCAGTGATGTCACCGCTCTCTAGTGATTGGATAGGCTGCATTCTCAGTGATGTCACCGCTCTCTAGTGATTGGATAGGCTGCATTCTCAGTGATGTCACCGCTCTCTAGTGAATGGATAGGCTGCATTCTCACTGATTTCACCGCTCTCTAGTGAATGGATAGGCTGCATTCTCAGTGATGTCACCGCTCTCTAGTGAATGGATAGGCTGCATTCTCAGTGATGTCACCGCTCTCAGTGATGTCATTTCTCTCTACTGATTGGATAGGCTGCATTCTCAGTGATGGCATCACTCTCTAGTGAATGGATAGGCTGCATTCTCAGTGATGTCATCGCTCTCTAGTGATTGAATAGGCTGCATTCTCAGTGATGTCACCGCTCTCTAGTGATTGAATAGGCTGCATTCTCAGTGATGTCACCGCTCTCTAGTGAATGGATAGGCTGCATTCTCAGTGATGTCACAGCTCTTTAGTGAGTGGATAGGCTGCATTCTCAGTGATGTCACCGCTCTCTAGTGATTGGATAGGCTGCATTCTCAGTGATGTCATCGCTCTCTAGTGAATGGATAGGCTGCATTCTCAGTGATGTCACCGCTCTCAGTGATGTCACCGCTCTCAGTGATGTCATTTCTCTCTACTGATTGGATAGGCTGCATTCTCAGTGATGTCACCGCTCTCTAGTGAATGGATAGGCTGCATTCTCACTGATTTCACAGCTCTCTAGTGAATGGATAGGCTGCATTCTCAGTGATGTCACCGCTCTCTAGTGAATGGATAGGCTGCATTCTCAGTGATGTCACCGCTCTCTACTGATTGGATAGGCTGCATTCTCAGTGATGGCATCGATCTCTAGTGAATGGATAGGCTGCATTCTCAGTGATGTCATCGCTCTCTAGTGATTGAATAGGCTGCATTCTCAGTGATGTCACAGCTCTTTAGTGAGTGGATAGGCTGCATTCTCAGTGATGTCACCGCTCTCTAGTGATTGGATAGGCTGCATTCTCAGTGATGTCATCGCTCTCTAGTGAATGGATAGGCTGCATTCTCAGTGATGTCACCGCTCTCAGTGATGTCATTTCTCTCTACTGATTGGATAGGCTGCATTCTCAGTGATGGCATCGATCTCTAGTGAATGGATAGGCTGCATTCTCAGTGATGTCACCGCTCTCTAGTGATTGAATAGGCTGCATTCTCAGTGATGTCACCGCTCTCTAGTGAGTGGATAGGCTGCATTCTCAGTGATGTCACAGCTCTCTAGTGAATGGATAGGCTGCATTCTCAGTGATGTCACCGCTCTCTAGTGATTGGATAGGCTGCATTCTCAGTGATGTCACCGCTCTCTAGTGAATGCATAGACTGCATTCTCAGTGATGTCACCGCTCTCTACTGATTGGATAGGCTGCATTCTCAGTGATGTCACCGCTCTCTAGTGATTGGATAGGCTGCATTCTCAGTGATGTCATCGCTCTCTTGTGAAGGGATAGGCTGCATTCTCAGTGATGTCATCGCTCTCTAGTGAATGGATAGGCTGCATTCTCAGTGATGTCATCGCTCTCTAGTGAATGGATAGGCTGCATTCTCAGTGATGTCATCGCTCTCTAGTGATTGGATAGGCTTCATTCTCAGTGATGTCACCGCTCTCTAGTGAATGGATAGGCTGCATTCTCAGTGATGTCACCGCTCTCTAGTGAATGGATAGGCTGCATTCTCAGTGATGTCATCGCTCTCTAGTGAATGGATAGGCTGCATTCTCAGTGATGTCACCGCTCTCTAGTGATTGGATAGGCTGCATTCTCAGTGATGTAATCGCTCTCTAGTGAATGGATAGGCTGCATTCTCAGTGATGTCATTTCTCTCTACTGATTGGATAGGCTGCATTCTCAGTGATGTCATCGCTCTCTAGTGAATGGATAGGCTGCATTCTCAGTGATGTCATCGCTCTCTAGTGAAGGGATAGGTTGCATTCTCAGTGATGTCATCGCTCTCTAGTGAATGGATAGGCTGCATTCTCAGTGATGTCATCGCTCTCTAGTGATTGGATAGGCTTCATTCTCAGTGATGTCACCGCTCTCTAGTGAATGGATAGGCTGCATTCTCAGTGATGTCACCGCTCTCTAGTGATTGGATAGGCTGCATTCTCAGTGATGTCATCGCTCTCTAGTGAATGGATAGGCTGCATTCTCAGTGATGTCATTTCTCTCTACTGATTGGATAGGCTGCATTCTCAGTGATGTCATCGCTCTCTAGTGAATGGATAGGCTGCATTCTCAGTGATGTCACCGCTCTCTAGTGATTGGATAGGCTGCATTCTCAGTAATGTCATCGCTCTCTAGTGAATGGATAGGCTGCATTCTCAGTGATGTCACCGCTCTCAGTGATGTCATTTCTCTCTACTGATTGGATAGGCTGCATTCTCAGTGATGGCATCGATCTCTAGTGAATGGATAGGCTGCATTCTCAGTGATGTCACCGCTCTCTAGTGAATGGATAGGCTGCATTCTCAGTGATGTCACAGCTCTTTAGTGAGTGGATAGGCTGCATTCTCAGTGATGTCACCGCTCTCTAGTGATTGGATAGGCTGCATTCTCAGTGATGTCATCGCTCTCTAGTGAATGGATAGGCTGCATTCTCAGTGATGTCACCGCTCTCAGTGATGTCATTTCTCTCTACTGATTGGATAGGCTGCATTCTCAGTGATGGCATCGATCTCTAGTGAATGGATAGGCTGCATTCTCAGTGATGTCACCGCTCTCTAGTGATTGAATAGGCTGCATTCTCAGTGATGTCACCGCTCTCTAGTGAGTGGATAGGCTGCATTATCAGTGATGTCACAGCTCTCTAGTGAATGGATAGGCTGCATTCTCAGTGATGTCACCGCTCTCTAGTGATTGGATAGGCTGCATTCTCAGTGATGTCACCGCTCTCTAGTGAATGCATAGACTGCATTCTCAGTGATGTCATCGCTCTCTAGTGAATGGATAGGCTGCATTCTCAGTGATGTCACCGCTCTCTACTGATTGGATAGGCTGCATTCTCAGTGATGTCACCGCTCTCTAGTGATTGGATAGGCTGCATTCTCAGTGATGTCATCGCTCTCTTGTGAAGGGATAGGCTGCATTCTCAGTGATGTCATCGCTCTCTAGTGAATGGATAGGCTGCATTCTCAGTGATGTCATCGCTCTCTAGTGAATGGATAGGCTGCATTCTCAGTGATGTCATCGCTCTCTAGTGATTGGATAGGCTTCATTCTCAGTGATGTCACCGCTCTCTAGTGAATGGATAGGCTGCATTCTCAGTGATGTCACCGCTCTCTAGTGAATGGATAGGCTGCATTCTCAGTGATGTCATCGCTCTCTAGTGAATGGATAGGCTGCATTCTCAGTGATGTCACCGCTCTCTAGTGATTGGATAGGCTGCATTCTCAGTGATGTAATCGCTCTCTAGTGAATGGATAGGCTGCATTCTCAGTGATGTCATTTCTCTCTACTGATTGGATAGGCTGCATTCTCAGTGATGTCATCGCTCTCTAGTGAATGGATAGGCTGCATTCTCAGTGATGTCATCGCTCTCTAGTGAAGGGATAGGTTGCATTCTCAGTGATGTCATCGCTCTCTAGTGAATGGATAGGCTGCATTCTCAGTGATGTCATCGCTCTCTAGTGATTGGATAGGCTTCATTCTCAGTGATGTCACCGCTCTCTAGTGAATGGATAGGCTGCATTCTCAGTGATGTCACCGCTCTCTAGTGATTGGATAGGCTGCATTCTCAGTGATGTCATCGCTCTCTAGTGAATGGATAGGCTGCATTCTCAGTGATGTCATTTCTCTCTACTGATTGGATAGGCTGCATTCTCAGTGATGTCATCGCTCTGTAGTGAATGGATAGGCTGCATTCTCAGTGATGTCACCGCTCTCTAGTGATTGGATAGGCTGCATTCTCAGTAATGTCATCGCTCTCTAGTGAAGGGATAGGTTGCATTCTCAGTGATGTCATCGCTCTCTAGTGATTGAATAGGCTGCATTCTCAGTGATGTCACCGCTCTCTAGTGAATGGATAGGCTGCATTCTCAGTGATGTCACCGCTCTCTAGTCAATGGATAGGCTGCATTCTCAGTGATGTCATCGCTCTCTAATGAATGGATAGGCTGCATTCTCAGTGATGTCACCGCTCTCTAGTGAATGGATAGCCTGCATTCTCAGTGATGTCATCGCTCTCTCTAGTGATTGGATAGGCTGCATTCTCAGTGATGTCACCACTCTCTAGTGAATGGATAGACTGCATTCTCAGTGATGTCATCGCTCTCTCTAGTGATTGGATAGACTGCATTCTCAGTGATGTCATCTCTCTCTAGTGAATGGATAGGCTGCATTCTCAGTGATGTCACCGCTCTCTAGTGATTGGATAGGCTGCATTCTCAGTGATGTCATCGCTCTCTAGTGATTGGATAGGCTGCATTCTCAGTGATGTCATCGCTTTCTAGTGAAGGGATAGGCTGCATTCTCAGTGATGTCATCGCTCTCTAGTGATTGGATAGGCTGCATTCTCAGTGATGTCACCGCTCTCTAGTGAATGGATAGGCTGCATTCTCAGTGATATCATCCCTCTCTAGTGATTGGATAGGCTACATTCTCAGTGATGTCATCGCTCTCTAGTGATTGGATAGGCTGCATTCTCAGTGATGTCACCGCTCTCTAGTGAATGGATAGGCTGCATTCTCAGTGATATCATCCCTCTCTAGTGAATGGATAGGCTGCATTCTCAGTGATGTCATCGCTCTCTAGTGATTGGATAGGCTGCATTCTCAGTGATATCATCCCTCTCTAGTGAATGGATAGGCTGCATTCTCAGTAATGTCACTGCTCTCTAGTGAATGGATAAGCTACATTCTCAGTGATGTCATCGCTCTCTAGTGAGTGGATAGGCTGCATTCTCAGTGATGTCATCGCTCTCTAGTGATTGGATAGGCTGCATTCTCAGTGATGTCATCGCTCTCTAGTGAAGGGATAGGCTGGATTCTCAGTGATGTCATCGCTCTCTAGTGATTGGATAGGCTGCATTCTCAGTGATGTCATCGCTCTCTAGTGAAGGGATAGGCTGCATTCTCAGTGATGTCATCGCTCTCTAGTGATTAGATAGGCTGCATTCTCAGTGATGTCACCGCTCTCTAGTGAATGGATAGGCTGCATTCTCAGTGATGGCACCGCTCTCTAGTGAATGGATAGGCTGCATTCTCAGTGATGTCATCGCTCTCTAGTGAATGGATAGGCTGCATTCTCAGTGATGTCACCGCTCTCTAGTGAAGGGATAGGCTGCATTCTCAGTGATGTCATCGCTCTCTAGTGATTAGATAGGCTGCATTCTCAGTGATGTCACCGCTCTCTAGTGAATGGATAGGCTGCATTCTGAGTGATGTCATCGCTCTCTAGTGAATGGATAGGCTGCATTCTCAGTGATGGCACCGCTCTCTAGTGAATGGATAGGCTGCATTCTCAGTGATGTCATCGCTCTCTAGTGAATGGATAGGTTGCATTCTCAGTGATGTCACCGCTCTCTAGTGAGTGGATAGGCTGCATTCTCAGTGACAGGGGCGTTGCTAGGTCTACAAAAGATCTGGGGCTAGAGCCCATAGCAGCAGTCACCAACCTTCTTGCCACTGTCACCTGTCACCAGATGCAGCGTTTTACTTCCCACCGTCACCTGCCACCAGATGTGGATTGTCACTTGCCACTTTCACCTGACAGCAGATGTGGATTGTCACTTGCCACGTCTCCTAGCACCATTTGCAGATTGTCATTTGCCACATCTCTTGCCACCATTTGCAGATTGTCACTTGCCACGTCACCTGCCACCATTTGCAGATTGTCACTTGCCACATCTCCTCGCACCATTTGCAGATTGCCACATCTTCTGCCACCATTTGCAGATTGTCACTTGCCATGTCACCGGCCACCAGATGTGGGTTGTCACTTGCCAAATGATGTGGATTGTCACTTGCCATGCGAGCCAGTGCCACTAAATGTGCATTGACGCTGCACTTATGGCAGGCTGAAAGCACTGGTCCATTTAGTGAGAGAAGGAGAGCGGTGATGCGGGGTGGGCAGTGAGAGATGATGTCATCTCACTGCTCCCCGCCGCACCTCCGACATTGAAGCAAGGGGATCTGGCTGCAAAGTGGAGCTCACGATGACAGAAAGCACGTGACCTCCACTCCACCGTGGTGTGAGGGTGGAAGGGGGTTGATGTGTGGCGGGCAGTGAGAGATGATGTAATCTCTCTGTTGCTCGCCGCAACTCGCTCCCAAAATTAAGAGGTCCGGCTGTGAAGATCACTGATGTGGAGCGGGCGGAGAGATGCTCTCTCATGCAGCCAGTCCACCCACCGCAGCAGCCGCAACCCGCTGGTTAGGCAGGAGCCCTGCGGCAAGAGACTCGGGGCTATGGGCCCCAGATTCGGGGCTATAGCCCCAATAGCCACCCCCTAGCAACGCCCCTGCTCAGTGATGTCATTGCTCTCTAGTGAATGGATAGGCTGCATTCTCAGTGATGTCATCGCTCTCTAGTGATTGGATAGGCTGCATTCTCAGTGATGTCTTTACTCTCTAGTGATTGGATAGGCTGCATTCTCAGTGATGTCACCGCTCTCTAGTGAATGGATAGGCTGCATTCTCAGTGATGTAATCGCTCTCTAGTGAATGGATAGGCTGCATTCTCAGTGATGTCATTTCTCTCTACTGATTGGATAGGCTGCATTCTCAGTGATGTCATCGCTCTCTAGTGAATGGATAGGCTGCATTCTCAGTGATGTCATCGCTCTCTAGTGAAGGGATAGGTTGCATTCTCAGTGATGTCATCGCTCTCTAGTGAATGGATAGGCTGCATTCTCAGTGATGTCATCGCTCTCTAGTGATTGGATAGGCTTCATTCTCAGTGATGTCACCGCTCTCTAGTGAATGGATAGGCTGCATTCTCAGTGATGTCACCGCTCTCTAGTGACTGGATAGGCTGCATTCTCAGTGATGTCATCGCTCTCTAGTGAATGGATAGGCTGCATTCTCAGTGATGTCATTTCTCTCTACTGATTGGATAGGCTGCATTCTCAGTGATGTCATCGCTCTCTAGTGAATGGATAGGCTGCATTCTCAGTGATGTCACCGCTCTCTAGTGATTGGATAGGCTGCATTCTCAGTAATGTCATCGCTCTCTAGTGAAGGGATAGGCTGCATTCTCAGTGATGTCATCGCTCTCTACTGATTGGATAGGCTGCATTCTCAGTGATGTCATCGCTCTCTAGTGAATGGATAGGCTGCATTCTCAGTGATGTCACCGCTCTCTAGTGATTGGATAGGCTGCATTCTCAGTAATGTCATCGCTCTCTAGTGAAGGGATAGGTTGCATTCTCAGTGATGTCATCGCTCTCTAGTGATTGGATAGGCTGCATTCTCAGTGATGTCACCGCTCTCTAGTGAATGGATAGGCTGCATTCTCAGTGATGTCACCGCTCTCTAGTCAATGGATAGGCTGCATTCTCAGTGATGTCATCGCTCTCTAATGAATGGATAGGCTGCATTCTCAGTGATGTCACCGCTCTCTAGTGAATGGATAGCCTGCATTCTCAGTGATGTCATCGCTCTCTCTAGTGATTGGATAGGCTGCATTCTCAGTGATGTCACCACTCTCTAGTGAATGGATAGACTGCATTCTCAGTGATGTCATCGCTCTCTCTAGTGATTGGATAGGCTGCATTCTCAGTGATGTCATCTCTCTCTAGTGAATGGATAGGCTGCATTCTCAGTGATGTCACCGCTCTCTAGTGATTGGATAGGCTGCATTCTCAGTGATGTCATCGCTCTCTAGTGATTGGATAGGCTGCATTCTCAGTGATGTCATCGCTTTCTAGTGAAGGGATAGGCTGCATTCTCAGTGATGTCATCGCTCTCTAGTGATTGGATAGGCTGCATTCTCAGTGATGTCACCGCTCTCTAGTGAATGGATAGGCTGCATTCTCAGTGATATCATCCCTCTCTAGTGATTGGATAGGCTACATTCTCAGTGATGTCATCGCTCTCTAGTGATTGGATAGGCTGCATTCTCAGTGATGTCACCGCTCTCTAGTGAATGGATAGGCTGCATTCTCAGTGATATCATCCCTCTCTAGTGAATGGATAGGCTGCATTCTCAGTGATGTCATCGCTCTCTAGTGATTGGATAGGCTGCATTCTCAGTGATATCATCCCTCTCTAGTGAATGGATAGGCTGCATTCTCAGTAATGTCACTGCTCTCTAGTGAATGGATAAGCTACATTCTCAGTGATGTCATCGCTCTCTAGTGAGTGGATAGGCTGCATTCTCAGTGATGTCATCGCTCTCTAGTGATTGGATAGGCTGCATTCTCAGTGATGTCATCGCTCTCTAGTGAAGGGATAGGCTGGATTCTCAGTGATGTCATCGCTCTCTAGTGATTGGATAGGCTGCATTCTCAGTGATGTCATCGCTCTCTAGTGAAGGGATAGGCTGCATTCTCAGTGATGTCATCGCTCTCTAGTGATTAGATAGGCTGCATTCTCAGTGATGTCACCGCTCTCTAGTGAATGGATAGGCTGCATTCTGAGTGATGTCATCGCTCTCTAGTGAATGGATAGGCTGCATTCTCAGTGATGGCACCGCTCTCTAGTGAATGGATAGGCTGCATTCTCAGTGATGTCATCGCTCTCTAGTGAATGGATAGGTTGCATTCTCAGTGATGTCACCGCTCTCTAGTGAGTGGATAGGCTGCATTCTCAGTGATGTCACCACTCTCTAGTGAGTGGATAGGCTGCATTCTCAGTGACAGGGGCGTTGCTAGGTCTACAAAAGATCTGGGGCTAGAGCCCATAGCAGCAGTCACCAACCTTCTTGCCACTGTCACCTGTCACCAGATGCAGCGTTTTACTTCCCACCGTCACCTGCCACCAGATGTGGATTGTCACTTGCCACTTTCACCTGACAGCAGATGTGGATTGTCACTTGCCACGTCTCCTAGCACCATTTGCAGATTGTCATTTGCCACATCTCTTGCCACCATTTGCAGATTGTCACTTGCCACGTCACCTGCCACCATTTGCAGATTGTCACTTGCCACATCTCCTCGCACCATTTGCAGATTGCCACATCTTCTGCCACCATTTGCAGATTGTCACTTGCCATGTCACCGGCCACCAGATGTGGGTTGTCACTTGCCAAATGATGTGGATTGTCACTTGCCATGCGAGCCAGTGCCACTAAATGTGCATTGACGCTGCACTTATGGCAGGCTGAAAGCACTGGTCCATTTAGTGAGAGAAGGAGAGCGGTGATGCGGGGTGGGCAGTGAGAGATGATGTCATCTCACTGCTCCCCGCCGCACCTCCGACATTGAAGCAAGGGGATCTGGCTGCAAAGTGGAGCTCACGATGACAGAAAGCACGTGACCTCCACTCCACCGTGGTGTGAGGGTGGAAGGGGGTTGATGTGTGGCGGGCAGTGAGAGATGATGTAATCTCTCTGTTGCTCGCCGCAACTCGCTCCCAAAATTAAGAGGTCCGGCTGTGAAGATCACTGATGTGGAGCGGGCGGAGAGATGCTCTCTCATGCAGCCAGTCCACCCACCGCAGCAGCCGCAACCCGCTGGTTAGGCAGGAGCCCTGCGGCAAGAGACTCGGGGCTATGGGCCCCAGATTCGGGGCTATAGCCCCAATAGCCACCCCCTAGCAACGCCCCTGCTCAGTGATGTCATTGCTCTCTAGTGAATGGATAGGCTGCATTCTCAGTGATGTCATCGCTCTCTAGTGATTGGATAGGCTGCATTCTCAGTGATGTCTTTACTCTCTAGTGATTGGATAGGCTGCATTCTCAGTGATGTCACCGCTCTCTAGTGAATGGATAGGCTGCATTCTCAGTGATGTCATCGCTCTCTAGTGAATGGATAAGTTGCATTTTCAGTGATGTCATCGCTCTCTAATGAATGGATAGGCTGCATTCTCAGTGATGTCACCGCTCTCTAGTGATTGGATAGGCTGCATTCTCAGTGATGTCATCGTTCTCTAGTGAATGAATAGGCTGCATTCTCAGTGATGTCATCGCTCTCTAGTGAATGAATAGGCTGCATTCTCAGTGATGTCACCGGTCTTTAATAAATGGATAGACTGCTTTTTGAGGGTTTAGCATCTTCTCTTCATATTTCTGTTATCCCAGTATGAAGAGGAGCTGCCGCCTAATTGAAAAGCCAGATGTTGATTTAAAACCACAAAATGTCTGTATAGTATATAGAATACACAATACACGGTAATAGTACAAAGGATTGAATGAATAGTAAAGTGCAATATAGAAAGCAGACACTGCTGGGGACTCGGGGAGCGGCTCATTAATCAGTGTCTGCCCCTTGATGGAAATCACTCTGCAGCCACTTCAATGTGGAGTGCAACAAAAACATCCATTGACAGGACAATCAGACTGAACAGAGAGGGACGGGCGATTTCACCGGTGAGCTGAAGGCCGACATAAACCCATCACACTAACTGCTTTTATCCCGCAGACATTGATGAATGTGATAATGAGTACAATGGTGACTGTGTCCACGAATGTACCAACATCCCCGGGAACTACCGATGTACGTGCTACGACGGCTTCGAGCTGGCACACGACGGCCATAACTGCCATGGTAAGTTTGTGTTTTCTATTTTTTTTGTTTGCTTTTGAGCAGAAAGATACATTGTATAGGATGGTTAGTTCCGCTGAGTGATACATTTTCCATTTGTTACAAGCTATGAGCGTATTCTTTTTAATCTGGTGGTTTGTGTCTCTGCCCCTCCCACAATGGTGAGATTTCCCTCCAGTAGTTTGTGTCTCTGCCCCTCCCACAATGGTGAGATTTCCCCCAGTAGTTTGTGTCTCTGCCCCTCCCACAATCGTAATATTTCCCTGCAGTAGTTTATGTCTCTGCCCCTCCCACAATGGTGAGATTTCCCCCAGTAGTTTGTGTCTCTGCCCCTCCCACAATCGTAATATTTCCCTGCAGTAGTTTGTGTCTCTGCCCCTCCCACAATGGTGAGATTTCCCCCAGTAGTTTGTGTCTCTGCCCCTCCCACAATGGTGAGATTTCCCTCCAGTAGTTTGTGTCTCTGCCCCTCCCACATTGGTGAGATTTCTCTGCAGTAGTTTTTGTCACTGCCCCTCCCACAATGGTGAGATTTCCCCAAGTAGTTTGTGTCTCTGCCCCTCCCACAATGGTGAGATCCCACCCCTTCCCATAGTTTGTGTTTCTGCCCCTCCCACAATGATGAGATTTCCCCAAGTAGTTTGTGTCTCTGCCCCTCCCACAATGGTGAGATTTCCCCCAGTAGTTTGTGTCTCTGCCCCTCCCACAATGGTGAGATTTCCCCCAGTAGTTTGTATCTCTGCCCCTCCCACAATGGTGAGATCCCACCCTTTCCCATAGTTTTTGTCTCTGCCCCTCCCACAATTGTGAGATTTCCCCCAGTAGATTGTGTCTCTGCCCCTCCCACAATGGTGGGATCCCACCCCCTTTCCGATAGTTTGTGCCTCTGCCCCTCAAACAATGGTGATATTCCCCTCCCCCCCTGTTTTGTGTCTGTGCCCCTCCCCCAATGGGGACATTTAGCTTCAGTTCTTTTGGGTTGGTGACCCCCATCAGTTGGCTTTGTACCCATCGCAGCGTAGGTAGGTAGGTCGGTGAAGCTGGATATTCTGGTGGGGAGGAATATCAAAAGCCAACATGTGATTTATCTGGCCAGAAACCACCAGAGACTGAACTCTGGGATGTGGTTGGAGATGTCTTTGAGGTCTGTGAGGACAAATGGCTGTCAGGAGCTGAGCGCACTCCATTATAATGTTTGATGAGGTCAGTCTTCTTTGAAGATGCAAATCAATGGCTTTTATGAGGGTGAGTTGTTGTCACACATTGTCACCCGGCCATTCACAGGAGACACAGCCAGGCTATTTACTCTGCTAAATGAGGAGGTCAATGACTGGGACTGCCAGGAGCAATAAAGCACTAGAGACCCTCTATAGAAGGGGGCTAACCCCTTCCCTACCAGTACATTCCTCTATAGAAGGGGGCTAACCCCTTCCCTACCAGTACATTCCTCTATAGAAGGGGGCTAACCCCTTCCCTACCAGTACATTCCTCTATAGAGGGGGGTAACCCCTTCCCTACCAGTACATTCCTCTATAGAAGGGGGCTAACCCCTTCCCTACCAGTACATTCCTCTATAGAAGGGGGCTAACCCCTTCCCTACCAGTACATTCCTCTATAGAAGGGGGCTAACCCCTTCCCTACCAGTACATTCCTCTATAGAAGGGGGCTAACCCCTTCCCTACCAGTACATTCCTCTATAGAAGGGGGCTAACCCCTTCCCTACCAGTACATTCCTCTATAGAAGGGGGCTAACCCCTTCCCTACCAGTACATTCCTCTATAGAGGGGGGTAACCCCTTCCCTACCAGTACATTCCTCTATAGAAGAGGGGGGCTAACCCCTTCCCTACCAGTACATTCCTCTATAGAGGGGGGGGGGGTAACCCCTTCCCTACCAGTACATTCCTCTATAGAAGGGGGCTAACCCCTTCCCTACCAGTACATTCCTCTATAGAAGAGGGGGGCTAACCCCTTCCCTACCAGTACATTCCTCTATAGAGGGGGGGGGGGGGGGTAACCCCTTCCCTACCAGTACATTCCTCTATAGAAGGGGGCTAACCCCTTCCCTACCAGTACATTCCTCTATAGAAGAGGGGGGCTAACCCCTTCCCTACCAGTACATTCCTCTATAGAGGGGGGGGGGTAACCCCTTCCCTACCAGTACATTCCTCTATAGAAGAGGCGGGCTAACCCCTTCCCTACCAGTACATTCCTCTATAGAGGGGGGTAACCCCTTACCTACCAGTACATTCCTCTATAGAGGGGGGTAACCCCTTACCTACCAGTACATTCCTCTATAGAAGGGGGCTAACCCCTTCCCTACCAGTACATTCCTCTATAGAGGGGGGGGGGTAACCCCTTCCCTACCAGTACATTCCTCTATAGAAGAGGCGGGCTAACCCCTTCCCTACCAGTACATTCCTCTATAGAGGGGGGTAACCCCTTACCTACCAGTACATTCCTCTATAGAGGGGGGTAACCCCTTACCTACCAGTACATTCCTCTATAGAAGGGGGCTAACCCCTTCCCTACCAGTACATTCCTCTATAGAAGGGGGCTAACCCCTTCCCTACCAGTACATTCCTCTATAGAAGGGGGCTAACCCCTTCCCTACCAGTACATTCCTCTATAGAAGGGGGCTAACCCCTTCCCTACCAGTACATTCCTCTATAGAAGAGGGGGGTTAACCCCTTCCCTACCACTACATTCCTCTATAGAGGGGGGCTAACCCCTTCCCTACCAGTACATTCCTCTATAGAGGGGGGTAACCCCTTCCCTACCAGTACATTCCTCTATAGAAGGGGGCTAACCCCTTCCCTACCAGTACATTCCTCTATAGAGGGGGGTAACCCCTTCCCTACCAGTACATTCCTCTATAGAGGGGGGGGGTAACCCCTTCCCTACCAGTACATTCCTCTATAGAGGGGGGCTAACCCCTTCCCTACCAGTACATTCCTCTATAGAGGGGGGTAACCCCTTTCCTACCAGTACATTCCTCTATAGAGGGGGGGGGTAACCCCTTCCCTACCAGTACATTCCTCTATAGAGGGGGGTAACCCCTTCCCTACCAGTACATTCCTCTATAGAGGGGGGCTAACCCCTTCCCTACCAGTACATTCCTCTATAGAGGGGGGTAACCCCTTCCCTACCAGTACATTCCTCTATAGAGGGGGGTAACCCCTTCCCTACCAATACATTCCTCTATAGAGGGGGTAACCCCTTCCCTACCAGTGCATTCCTCCTATAGAGGGGGTAACCCCTTCCCTACCAGTACATTCCTCTATAGAGGGGGCTAACCCCTTCCCTACCAGTACATTCCTCTAAAGAAGGGGGCTAACCCCTTCCCTACCAGTACATTCTTCTATAGAGGGGGATAACCCCTTCCCTACCAGTACATTCCTCTATAGAAGGGGGCTAACCCCTTCCCTACCAGTACATTCCTCTATAGAAGGGGGCTAACCCCTTCCCTACCAGTAGATTCCTCTATAGAGGGGGAGTAACCCCTTCCCTACCAGTACATTCCTCTATAGAGGGGGGCTAACCCCTTCCCTACCAGTACATTCCTCTATAGAAGGGGGGTAACCCCTTCCCTACCAGTAGATTCCTCTATAGAGGGGGAGTAACCCCTTCCTTACCAGTACATTCCTCTATAGAGGGGGGGGGGGGGGGGGTAACCCCTTCCCTACCAGTACATTCCTCTATAGAAGGGGGGGTAACCCCTTCCCTACCAGTACATTCCTCTATAGAGGGGTGTAACCCCTTCCCTACCAGTACATTCCTCTATAGAGGGGGCTAACCCCTTCCCTACCAGTACATTCCTCTATAGAAGGGGGGTAACCCCTTCCCTACCAGTAGATTCCTCTATAGAGGGGGAGTAACCCCTTCCCTACCAGTACATTCCTCTATAGAGGGGGGTAACCCCTTCCCTACCAGTACATTCCTCTATAGAGGGGGGTAACCCCCTTCCTACCAGTACATTCCTCTATAGAGGGAGGGTAACCCCTTCCCTACCAGTACATTCCTCTATAGAGGGAGGGTAACCCCTTCCCAACCAATACATTCCTCTATAGAGGGAGGGTAACCCCTTCCCTACCAGTACATTCCTCTATAGAGGGGTGTAACCCCTTCCCTACCAGTACATTCCTCTATAGAGGGGTGTAACCCCTTCCCTACCAGTACATTCCTCTATAGAGGGAGGGTAACCCCTTCCCTACCAGTACATTCCTCTATAGAGGGAGGGTAACCCCTTCCCTACCAGTACATTCCTCTATAGAGGGAGGGTAACCCCTTCCCAACCAATACATTCCTCTATAGAGGGGGGGAGTTAACCCCCTCTCTTCTAATACATACCTCTATAGAGGGGGAGTAACCCCTTCCCTACTAGTACATTACTCTACAGATGGGGGTAACCCCTTCCCAACCAGTACATTCCTCTATAGAGGAAGGGTAACCCCTTCCCAACCAGTACATTCCTCTATAGAGGGGGGGTAACCCCTTCCCTACCAGTACATTCCTCTATAGAGGGGGGAGTTAACCCCTTCTTTTCTAATACATACCTCTATAGAGGGGGGGGGGGGCGTTAACCCCTTCCCTTCCAGTACATTCCTCTTCAGGGCGGGGGGGTTAACCCCTTCCCTACCAGTAAATTACTCTATAGAGGGGGTTAACCTCTTCCCTACCAGTACATCCCTCTAAGGGGGGAGGAGTTAACCCCTTCTCTTTCAGTACATACCTCTATAGAGGGGGGAGTTAACCCCTTCTCTTCCAATACATACCTCTATGGGGGGGGGGGTTAACCCCTTCCCTACCAATAAATTACTCTATAGAGGGGTTAACCTCTTCTCTTTCAGTACTCTATGGGGGGGAGTTAACCCCTTCTCTTCCAATACATACCTCTATAGAGGTGGGAGTTAACACCTTTCCTACTGCTTTATACCGCTGTATAGAGGCTGTTACCCCCTTCCCTACTGCTATGTACTTCCTTAAAGTACATGAATCTTATAGAGGGGGTGGGGGGGGGGATTAACCCCTTTCTCACTGGAACATAGCTCTATAGAGGCATGTTCCAGTAAGTAAGGGGTTACCCCCCCCCCCCCCTTCTATAGTTTGCTGTAACCCCTTCCTTGCCAGCATATTGTTTTAGAGTTGTAATTTGCTCATTTTGTGAAGCACACAAAGTAACACTGTTTTTTTATTTTGTAACACTTTATTTTGACATTTTGTATTATATGTTTTGCAACATTGTTTCATTTCAGGTTGAGCGCTGTGTTTGTGGGAGATTTGGAGTTCTGCTCTAA
Source organism: Lithobates septentrionalis (assembly GCA_037952835.1). Taxonomy (NCBI): domain Eukaryota; kingdom Metazoa; phylum Chordata; class Amphibia; order Anura; family Ranidae; genus Lithobates; species Lithobates septentrionalis. The sequence goes on from JBBDGP010002481.1 coordinate 104,819, forward strand.
TAGATTTGCAAGCTGGGTTGTTATTTCAAACAGCACAAAAGGGTTAATTTATTGAATTTTCTCATTTACTGGCAGCGCCTTGCAGAACAGATGTAATTAACGCCTTCACTGCTGTTAAATAAGCGGGACAATAACCTGGGGGTATGTGGCATTAAAGGGAAACACTTAACCCATTACATTCTGTTTTTTATGGGATCATTAACGCACCCTATTAGATTGTAAGCTCTTCTGAGCATTTTATTGTATTGTCTCCCTTTTATATTGTAAAGCACCAAGTAAACTGTTGGTGCTATATAAATCCTGTATAATAATAATAAGAATAATTAACCCCATCCTGGCAGGTAACTTATATACAGAGATTTATCCCCATTGTAGATTATAGGAATTGGCAAAAGTTAGTGTTAACCCCTTCACTTTCCAGCACTAGTTTAGAGGCAATTACCCCTTTGCTGCTTGTACATTATACTTTTAAGGGTGCAATTAACTCTTTCACTGTGGGGCACTGTTACTGGATATGGGATCTTTGACTCTATCAGTGCTGTACTTTGAGCTTAAAGAGGAAGTTTTACTTCCTTTTTTTTCTCCCTGCAAAGTAAAAGCTTAATGAGCTAGTATGCATCGCTCCCCCACAGTCACATCAGTCTCTGTAGCAGAGGAGCTTACACTCTAATGTCCTCTCCCCCCACAGTCACATCAGTCTCTGTACAGAGGAGCTCACACTCTAATGTCCCCTCCCCCACAGTCACACGCTATTATTATACATTCATATAGCTCTGACATATACTGTAGTGCTGTACAGAGAACACTGAGCCAAACACATCAGTCTCTGTACAGAGGAGCTTACACTCTAATGTCCCCTCCCCCACAGTCACATCAGTCTCTGTACAGAGGAGCTTACACTCTAATGTCCTCTCCCCCCACAGTCACATCAGTCTCTGTACAGAGGAGCTTACACTGTAATGTCCCCTCCCCCCACAGTCACATCAGTCTCTGTACCAGAGGAGCTTACACTGTAATGTCCCCTCCCCCACAGTCACACACTATTATTATACATTCATATAGCTCTGACATATACCGTAGTGCTGTACAGAGAACATTGACCCAGTCACATCAGTCTCTGTACCAGAGGAGCTTACACTCTAATGTCCCCCCCCCCACAGTCACATCAGTCTCTGTACAGAGGAGCTTACACTCTAATGTCCCCTCCCCCACAATCACATCAGTCTCTGTACCAGAGGAGCCAGAGGAGCTTACACTCTAATGTCTCCTCCCCCCACAGTCACATCAGTCTCTGTACCAGAGGAGCTTACACTCTAATGTCCCTCCCCCCCCCCACAGTCACATCAGTCTCTGTACAGAGGAGCTTACACTCTAATGTCCCCTCCCCCCACAGTCACATCAGTCTCTGTACAGAGGAGCTTACACTCTAATGTCCCCTCCCCCACAGTCACATCAGTCTCTGTACCAGAGGAGCTTACACTCTAATGTCCCCCCACAGTCACGCACTATTATTATTATATATTCATATAGCTCTGACATATACCGTAGTGCTGTACAGAGATCACTGAGCCAGTCACTTTAGTTTCTGAACCAGAGGAGCTTACACTCTAATGTCCCCCCACAGTCACGCACTATTATTATTATACATTCGTATAGCTCTGACATATACCGTAGTGCTGTACAGAGATCACTGAGCCAGTCACTTTAGTTTCTGAACCAGAGGAGCTTACACTCTAATGGTACGACTCTCTTCTTTCCCAGATGTGAATGAGTGCCTGTCGAACAATGGGGGGTGTCAGCAGACGTGTGTAAACACTTTAGGAAGCTACGAATGCCGCTGTAAAGATGGCTTCTTCCTCAGCGATAACCAGCACACGTGTATACATCGCACTGAAGGTAAGAGGGGAAGGAAACTCATAGATGGGAAAACAGAGCAAGCTGCAAGCAGGTCCTACAAGGCGTTGTCTGAGTTAGGCTCTGTTTCCACTCGTGCACCTTGTCCTGCGACTTGGGACTGCAAAGTCGCATAAGAAGTCGTACCCCCATGATTTCCAATGAGCACCGTTCATATCTGTGCGACTTCAAGTCGCAGCAACTTCAACGTAGTCCCTGTACTACTTTGGTCCGACTTTGATGCGACCTGAGGTCCATAGACCTCAAGAGTACACAGGCATTGTTTCAAGTTGCATCAAAATCGCAGCAGTCGTGCGACTTTCAGGTTGCAGTAGTGGAAACCTAGGCTAACCATCCTCGCGGGTGGCTTTTATTGAAAAAAAATCTGTATTTTATTACAAAAAAAGGCAAATAATACAATTTTTAAAAACAGAAAAAAACAAAATAAAAAAGTGGTTTTGTTTATTTATTTAATTCCTTAATAGAATGTATTAAAACTTAGAACGTAGAGCTGTCATTCTGCAAAGAGCTGTCTGACATCCCCCTCCCCCTTACCCACCATACCTACACACCTTAACCCCCGTTCACACTGAGTGCGGCTTTGAAATCGCGCCGCTTCACTTTAAATTGCACAATTTCAAAGCCGCATGTCAGTGCGACCTCAGATGCGACTTGGCTGACATCTGTGTGACTTCATGCACAGCTGTCTATGCAAGTCGCCCCTGAAGTCACCAAAATGAGGGCAGAAACGTATTTTTCAAATCGTGTGTGGCACCGCAAAGTCTGCGTCGCACTGATTTGAACAGTTCTATTGCCAACAATAGGGTGCGACTTGTCATGCGATTTGGACCTGTCAAATCACATGACACTGGTGTGAACGGGGGGTTTTAGGGCAAGTTTAAATTAAAGCAGGTTGACCTGCCAGTGTATATTTTTGGGTTGGGGTAGAAAACCTGCAGGAGGGGTTTGGAGACGAGACCAGTCCCCCTTCACAAGGAAAGAGAAGAGAGCTGTGGGAGGGGCCCTGCAGGCTCCACCCACCACAGGCTGCCTGCAGAAAATGACAGGAGGGGGCGGAGACAAGACCAGTCCCCCTACACAAGGAGAGAGCAGAGCTTTGGGAGGGGTTCAGCAGACTCCACCCACTACAGGCTGTCTGCAGAAAATGACAGGAGGGGGCGTAGACAAGACCAGTACCCCTGCACAAGGAGAGAGAGAGCAGTGCTGTGGGAGGGGCCCAGCAGGCTCCACCCACTACAGGCTGCCTGCAAAAAACGACAGGAGAGGGCGGAGACAAGACCAGTCCCTCTGCACAAGGAGAGAGAGCAGTGCTGTGGGAGGGGCCCAGCAGACTCCACCCACTACAGGCTTCCTGCAGAAAACTACAGGAGAGGGCGGAGACAAGACCAGTCCCTCTGCACAAGGAGAGAGAGCAGTGCTGTGGGAGGGGCCCAGCAGACTCCACCCACTACAGGCTTCCTGCAGAAAACTACAGGAGAGGGCGGAGACAAGACCAGTCCCTCTGCACAAGGAGAGAGAGCAGTGCTGTGGGAGGGGCCCAGCAGACTCCACCCACTACAGGCTTCCTGCAGAAAACTACTGGAGAGGGCGGAGACAAGACCAGTCCCTCTGCACAAGGAGAGAGAGCAGAGCTTTGGGAGGGGCCCAGCAGACTCCACCCACTACAGGCTGCCCGCAGAAAACTACAGGAGAGGGCGGAGACAAGACCAGTCCCTCTGCACAAGGAGAGAGAGCAGAGCTTTGGGAGGGGCCCAGCAGACTCCACCCACTACAGGCTTCTTGCAGAAAACTACTGGAGAGGGCGGAGACAAGACCAGTCCCCCTACACAAGGAAAGAAAAGACAGCTGTGGGAGGGGCCCAGCAGGCTCCACCCACTACAGGCTGCCCGCAGAAAACTACTGGAGGGGGCGGAGACAAGACCAGTCCCCCTGCACAAGGAGAGAGAGAGAGAGAGAGCAGTGCTGTGGGAGGGGAGCAGCAGGCTCTAACCATTATAGGCTTCCTGCAGAAAACTACTGAAGGGGGCGGAGACACGACCAGTCCCCCTGCACAAGGAGAGAGAGCAGCAGTGGGCGGTCTTTATTGAAGGAAGCCTTACACTGGATTACTGCACAGACCTGGAAGAAATAAACAAAGCTCAAGAGATTCAAAAAGAAGACACGTGACCGATGAATTTAGACAATATTATCCCGGGTTCTGCTTTAACCTTACACCTACATTATTCAAAATTAAAAAATACGTTTTGGATTTACTTATTTAACGTACGTTTAAAATAACCTGCATAGCGAAGATGAGACCCCCTCCTGTTCTTTTCCATTGCCTTCTCTGGGACAAACTCCAAAATCTGACCTGACTCTCCTCTTTCAAAAAAATAAAAAAATAAAAAGTTGGATATTTTGTGCGGACATTCGTCTGAAATGTATTGAGCCGTCTATTCATTCTCCTGGTAAATAAGGTGTCGTTGAATACGTTCCCCTCATCCATTCGCCTTTCACCAATTGCTTGTTTTATGCGTGTTCAGTGAACTTCATCGCGCTACCTGCTAGTGAGAGGCCCCCTTCCCCGCAAGCCTGACTGCGCCCAAAGAAATCGCTTTTTTTTTTTTTTTTCCTCATTTTGCCAACCCGAATAGCGAAACAGTTAATTCGCTGAATGCTCCTCGGCGAGCCGATAGATCACATTACGCTGGCAAGCTTGGCCGTGTCACGGGAGCGGTGGCGTTAATGAGGCTAATTTGTGATCCCCCCCCCCCCCCACCCACCCTCTCCAGTCCTTCGTGATTGACAGCGGGACGGCCCGCGTTCCTTTTATGTCTTTTGCGTTTGCGGGAATTCGGGAGTTTTTGTTTTGTGTGAAGTTCTCACTGTGGGAAAAAAAAAGGATCAAAAAGCCAGCTGGGCAGAAGAATGGCAATGGGAGCGACCTCAGGTCCATTGTTTACCGAACGGGGGGGGTTGGGGGGTTGGGGGGAGACGGACGGACTCTAGAGCCTCGGTGTCAAAGGCGCTCTATTCGTGCTAAGTGGCTAATTAAGATGTGATTGAAATTCACGAACACCTTCTCTTTTCACGCCACGCAGATCTTTTAGGCTCGTTAAGTTGATTAGGCGCCCCTCCGCTGCACCACAACAGTGGGCCAGCTGACAAAGCTGTGTTGTTTTTAAGGCACGCTCACATTTGTGAGGCTTCTCTTGTGGTTTTTTTAGCCATGTTTACCAACTTTTTTGCGGTCAACTTGAAGCTTTGTAATATATGTCATCTGGACCCATTGACCACTGATCTGCAATGTAGTACGGGGCTGGACTTATAAATGTTCCTTAAAAATTATAGCCGGCGCCTAACCTTTGAGCTTTTCCCTAGTTGCTGTCAGTGGAGCTGGTGCCCCAAAAAATTCTACTGCTTTCTGGATTTGGATAGACTGGCTCCTGAATTCCAAATGACACCTGCAGTCGCAAGTGGGCCAAGATTGGTACAGGGAGGAAGGTCGGAAACTGAACGTCGGTGATGTCTTTCTAAAATGTCATGGAAGTAGGTGGGCCATGGGGCGGGCTTTGTAATTACCAGCCTATTGAGTTCTCAGTATTTGTAGGGAGCCGGGGTCCACGGGAGGCTCTTCCAGTGGGCTTGTTGGAGGGTACACATGTGCCACATGACAATCTTCTGGGATCCACCGCAAATGATATTACATACCTATATAACAAAAAATTCCGCGCTAGAAACATATAAAAATGAGCAGCAGTAAACAGTGCGACAACACCAATCAGAACAAGGAAAATTATAAACTGCGCTAAACAAAAAATCTTATGTTTGGAGTAAAGTGGTAGTATAACCTAACACCAGCAAATACTGATGAGATTATAAGAAACAATATAAAGTCCAAATCTTCAAAAATGGTAGGATGTTCAACTTAAATGTAGGTAACAATCCAAATGAGCTGTGATTGCTCTTACCAGAACTTCAGTGATATGAGCGGATGGCATAAAACCCTGCCAGGGCCTTTGGGATAATAGACCAGTCAGCACCGTCCGTTTTCAAATTAAAATCCCCTCAATGGATGCAGGAGAAAAAAACAAACAGAAGAAAACTGGCCATAGTGTAGTATATTAAAAGCTAGGCATGGACAAACAGACATACCAAAACACCCTGGTGAGCACATAAGAACAACCAAAAAGGAAAGGGGAGGGAAGTGAAAAAAAACCCACCACCGTGGCTGTAGATTGTGCTTACCGACTCACGGTGATAAGCAAGCTCTATAGTAAGCTAGGAGCTGATCAGTAGTTGGCGAGGAACACTTTGATTCGTCCACATTAGCCCGAAGTCCACATCATCAATACACAACCCAGAATATAAATGATAAACTTTCCATGGTGAAGTACGTTTAAAATCAAATTTAATAAGTAAAGTAATGCACTTACAGGATAAAAGCACTTGTATCGCATAGAGTATAAATCGCCGGCCGGCATACAAACATGGAAGCGAAGCTCGTCCTACTTCCTGGTCACGTGGTAGCGTCGCTGCGTGCGTACCCAGACGCGTTTCGTCATCAAAAGGACGTTCTCAATGGGGACGATATTACATACCTACCTTGGCTTGCATGCCTTAGGTTGCCCTCCCCGGTGTTAGATTTTTTTGGTTCTCCATGATCTACAACAGTCATCTGGACCCATTACCCACTGATCTACAATGTAGTACAGGGCTGAACAAATCCCAGGATGCTCCTTAAAAATTATAGCCAGCACCTAACATTTGAGGTTTTCCCTAGTTGCTGTCAAAGGAGCTGGTGCCCCCAAGTGGGCCAACACTGGTACAGGGAGGAGGGCCGGAACCTGAATGTCAGTTTTGTCAGGAGGGTCTTTCTAAAATGTCATAGAGATAGATGGGCCAGGCTTTGTAATTAACAGCCTAGTGAGCTCTCAGTATTTGTAGAGAGCCGGGGTCCACGGGAGACTCCTACAGTGGGCTTGTTGGAGGGTTCATGTGTGCCACATCACAATCATCTGGGTTCATGGGTGCCACATCACAATCATCTGGGTTCATGGGTGCCACATCACAATCTTCTGGGTTCATGGGTGCCACATCACAATCTTCTGGGTTCATGCGTGCCACATCACAATCTTCTGGGTTCATGCGTGCCACATCACAATCTTCTGGGTTCATGCGTGCCACATCACAATCTTCTGGGTTCATGCGTGCCACATCACAATCTTCTGGGTTCATGCGTGCCACATCACAATCTTCTGGGTTCATGGGTGCCACATCACAATCTTCTGGGTTCATGGGTGCCACATCACAATCTTCTGGGTTCATGGGTGCCACATCACAATCTTCTGGGTTCATGGGTGCCACATCACAATCTTCTGGGTTCATGCGTGCCACATCACAATCTTCTGGGTTCATGCGTGCCACATCACAATCTTCTGGGTTCATGCGTGCCACATCACAATCTTCTGGGTTCATGCGTGCCACATCACAATCTTCTGGGTTCATGCGTGCCACATCACAATCTTCTGGGTTCTACTGCAAATGATATTGCATACCCACCCTGGCTTGCATGCCTTGGGTTGCCCACCCCTGTTTTAGACCTTTTTGGTTCTCCATGATCTAAAGCCGTCATCTGGACCCATTGATCACCGATCTGCAATTATAGCCAGCGCCTGACTTTTGAGGTTTTCCCTATTTGCTGTCAATGGAGCTGGTGCCCCCAAAAGGTTTCTGCTGGTTCCTGGATTGGACAGACTGGCTCCTGAATTCCAGATGACATCTGCAGTCACAGGTGGGCCAACGCTAGTATGAGGAGGAGGGCTGGAACTGGAACATCAGTGATGTCTTTTTAAAATGCCATGGAAGTAGGTGGACCATGAAGCCAGGCTTTGTAATTAACAGCCTATTGACCTCTCAGTATTTATAGGGAGTCGTGGTCCACCGGTGGCTCCTCCAGTGGGCTCGGAGAGTGCACCCGTACCAAATGACAAACTTCTGGGTTCAACCGCAAATGACCCTGGTTTGCATGCCTTAGGCTGCTTTCCTTTGTTTTAGACTTTGTTGGTCCTCCATGATCGAAAACAGTCAACTGGACCAATTGTCCACCGATCTGCAATGTAGTACAGGCCTGGACAAATCCCAGGATGCGCCTTGAAAATTATAGCCAGTGCCTAACGTTTGAGGTTTTCCTACTTGCTGTCAATGGAGCTGGTGCCCCAAAAATTCTGCTGGTTCCTGGATTGGACAGACTGGCTCCTGAATTCCAAATGACATGATATTGGGCCAACACTAGTACGAGAAGGAGGGCCAGAACCTGAACGTCAGCGATGTTTTAGAAGTAGGTGTGCCATGGGGCCAGGCTTTGTAATTAACAGCCTAGTGAGCTCTCAGTATTTGTAGGGAGCCGGGGTCCACGAGAGGCTCCTCCAGTGGGTTATTCGGAGTGTGCACGCCTGCCAAATGACAATCTTCTGGGTTCCACCACAAATGGTATTGCATACCCACTCTGGCTTGCATGCCCTCGGTTGCCTACCCCTGTTTTAGACTTGTTTGGTCCTCCATGATCTAAAACAGTCATCTGGACCCATTGACCACCGATCTGCAATGTAGTAATCTTTTATATTATTTTTTCATATTATTGTTTGCCTTCCTGTGGGTAGAATTTTCTGTAGATGGAAGCTTACTAGTTATTTATTCATTCATTATTTTTCTATTGGTTGAATTAGATGGATTTATGTCTCTTTTTTTTTCAACCTGATGTTATTATATCTTTATATATAAAGTGATCTTAAAGGCTATTTAAAAAAATATATATAATATATACTTACGTGCTCTGTGCAATGATATTGCACAGATTGGTCCAATACCTTCTTTTGGGGGTCCTCCGCCAAAGTTGTCCACTCCTTCTTCATAGGTGTTCTTCAACCCTCTGGTTAAACAAAAATAAAAAATGATTAATGTGCGGGTTGCTTTATCTGGAAACAATGTAACTAAGAAGAGTGCAGTAGAGAGATCAGGAGCTATGAGTAAGCACTCAGTTTCGAGTGTGAAACGCGTCAGTGATCCTGTACATCCTGCATGATTGTCTTGTACTTCTGATGGTCCCATTTTTATAATAAAGACAAGTTTTCTACTTCATCCAGTGTGCGGCATCCAGATTTTCCTACTCAAAGCTTAGAGAGATCAGGAAGTTATCAGCTGAAAAGATTTCTGTATGTAGAGGCGTTCATTGGTCAGATGTCATACACTTGAAGCGCGTTTGTTTTGGAGGTGAAGATTGTGGGAACAATGTCGTTACAAACAAGAACAACGAACAAGAAAAAGTGTTGAGAATCCCAGGATCAGATGTACACCAAAGCCGCAGCAATGCGATAATGTCAGCTCCATAGACAAAACAGACTGAAAATCTCCAGGCACTGCTTGTCAAAAGAACAGAAAAACAAACACAAGATTAGCGGCCTTTATGATCGCAGATTTCTCTGTAAAAGTCCTCACCCTGCCCCCCGGTACCGGGACAAAACTCTGGATATTTGGCACTCATTCTTGTGTTTAGATATACTTTGGCCTTGCTTAGTTGTACCGACTCCTCTCCTGGACTGAAATAGCTTCCTCTGATGTCCCTGCACACTGTGAGCTTCTCACAGTGTGCATTTGAAGCGGCAGCATGTCGGATCGAGCCCCCCCCCTGCTGGCTGGAGGATGTCCAGCTTCATCTAGCCCTTTCCTCCAGTGGCGTAGCATGGTTGCGCTAGATGCAAATTTCTTACGAGCGCAAAATTAGTAAGGATTCATGGTACGAAGAGGCAGGAGATTGGTCAATGTGCACTCTCATTCCGGTCCTCCTTCCTTTCTCCCTCCCTCACTCTCTCCCTCCCTCTCTCCCTCTTGGGCTGTGTGGGTGAGTATGGCTGGACAATTCTAGGTCCGAGTTGAGGAGAGTGAGTGTGTGGCAGAGGGCGCTGGTTCATGCAATTGAGGATGGACCCGGGCAATGGCAGACCATGCTACGCCACTGCTTTCCTTCCCAGCCTGGCTGTCCCTGGCCCACCCCTTTATTCATTGAATTTTAGTTCTTTTAATAAGGAGGATCAGCCCCACATGTGGGCAATACCAAGGCCTGCCTAGCAACACCAATTCCTCTAGACTGGCACCCACCCATGAAGGCATTTTGATGTTTGGATAACTCCTTCCAAAAGCCAGCCTACTGCTTGCATCAGGGCTGAGGACTCTTGAGCTTCTTAAATACTGACATCAGGAGTTGCAGGTGGGCCAACACTGGTACAGGGAGGAGGGCAGGGGCAGCAACCTGAACCTCAGTGATGTCTTGGAGGTAGGTGGGCCATGGGGCCAGGCTTTGTAATTAGCCTAGTGGGCTCTCAGTACTTGTAGGGAGCAGGAGTCCACGGGAGGATCCTCCGTTGGGCTAGTCAAAGCATATGGGTTCCACTGGAAATTATGTTGTGTGTCCTCGCTGGCTTTCATGCCCTAGGTTGCCTATCCATGCTTTAGACTCAGTATTTGTAGGGAGCAGGGGAACACAGGAGGCTCTTTCAGTGGGCTCGTTGGAGTGTGCCACAGGACAATCTTCTGGGTTCCACCGCAAATGATATTGTATACCCACCCTGGTTTGCATGCCTTAGGTTGCCTACGCCTCTTTAGACTTTTTTTTTTGGTCCTCCATGATCTAGACCCATTGACCGCCGATCTGCAATCTAGTTCAGGGCTGGACAAATCCCAGTGATGTCAGGATGGACTATCTGAAATGTCATGGAGGTAGGTGGGACATGGAGCCAGGGTTTGTAATTAGCAGCCTTGTGAGCTCTAGGGAGCAGGAGTCCACGGGAGGCTCCTCCGTTGCCTTGCATGCCTTAGGTTGCCTATCCAGGCTTTAGACTCTTTTTGGTACCTTATGACCAAAAATGGGCAAAATTGCCATTATAGGACCATCTTTTATGTATGGATTCCTTTATAAACTAATCTCGGTGTGTTGGGGTCGGATGGTCTCATTGTTTTTAAGGTTTAACCCCGCTTTACTTTTTTCTTTGTTTTTGCTTTTACTTTTGAAAACTTTTTGTTTTTCCTCTTTCAACGTTGCCCACGTTGGTGAAATATGGAGGGTGTAATTCCTCTTGGTTTATGATGAACAGGAAAAGTGCAGTTAAGGTTGGGGGGGGGGGGGGGGGGCTGGTTTGGTGTTAGATTGCGGGGTCATATTATGATGGGGGGAGGGGGTTTGTTTTTGTTCTGATAATATTATGGCAGCGTAATGTACTCGCACGCACCATTGAGCAACGTAACCCTTCAAATGAGAGGGATTTGGATCCGATTACAAGGAGCCATGACTGGCAATTTGCTTCAGGGCCTCGAGGGGTCGGAGGTCACCCGGGTGGATGATGAAAAGGCCACATTAAGTGTAATTTAGAGGCTGAGATTGAGACGGATGGACCTGGCTGGAGGAGAGGAAATGAGGCCCAGGGAGGCCAAGCAGGTGAGGCTGTGGGAGTTCAGCTGGATTTCAGCTTTGTGGTTTTTTACTGGATAAATATCACGACGACACCGAGATACACGAAACCGCCCGACCTCTGCCTTCCCGAGAATATTGTGAAAACGCTTTGCTGGTTCGGCTTGGAACAGATCAGAACAAAAGGCGATACCTTATATATATATATATATATATATACCTTATTACCTTATAACTAAGCGCTGAACGTGGATGAAAAGTCAGAAGTTTTTCTTTTAATTGTGGAGAAAATGGGGAATGCTTAGATTAGAGGTGGTCAACTTACATTATGTACAGGGCCTCAAGCGTGTCTGTATAGACATTCTACAAGTGATAGTCAGAGACTACGGGAGATGATCAGAGACTGCAGAGATAGTACAGGAGATGATCAGAGACTGCAGACATAGTACAGGAGATGATCAGAGACTGCAGACATGATACGGGAGATGATCAGAGACTGCAGACATGCTACAGGAGATGATCAGAGACTGCAGACATGATACAGGAGATGATCAGAGACTGCAGACATGCTACAGGAGATGGTCAGAGACTGCAGACATGCTACAGGAGATGGTCAGAGACTGCAGACATGATACAGGAGATGGTCAGAGACTGCAGGCATGCTACAGGAGATGGTCAGAGACTGCAGACATGCTACAGGAGATGGTCAGAGACTGCAGACATAATACAGGAGATGATCAGAGACTGCAGACATGATACGGGAGATGATCAGAGACTGCAGACATAGTACAGGAGATGGTCAGAGACTGCAGACATAATACACGAGATGGTCAGAGACTGCAGACATGATACAGGAGATGATCAGAGACTGCAGACATGCTACAGGAGATGGTCAGAGACTGCAGACATGCTACAGGAGATGGTCAGAGACTGCAGACATGATACAGGAGATGGTCAGAGACTGCAGGCATGCTACAGGAGATGGTCAGAGACTGCAGACATTCTACAGGAGATGGTCAGAGACTGCAGACATAATACAGGAGATGATCAGAGACTGCAGACATGCTACAGGAGATGGTCAGAGACTGCAGGCATGCTACAGGAGATGGTCAGAGACTGCAGACATGCTACAGGAGATGGTCAGAGACTGCAGACATGCTACAGGAGATGGTCAGAGACTGCAGACATGCTACAGGAGATGGTCAGAGACTGCAGACATAATACAGGAGATGGTCAGAGACTGCAGACATGATACAGGAGATGGTCAGAGACTGCAGGCATGCTACAGGAGATGGTCAGAGACTGCAGACATGATACAGGAGATGGTCAGAGACTGCAGACATAGTACAGGAGATGGTCAGAGACTGCAGACATAATACAGGAGATGGTCAGAGACTGCAGACATGATACAGGAGATGGTCAGAGACTGCAGACATGCTACAGGAGATGGTCAGAGACTGCAGACATGCTACAGGAGATGGTCAGAGACTGCAGACATAATACAGGAGATGGTCAGAGACTGCAGACATAATACAGGAGATGGTCAGAGACTGCAGACATGATACAGGAGATGGTCAGAGACTGCAGGCATGCTACAGGAGATGGTCAGAGACTGCAGACATGATACAGGAGATGGTCAGAGACTGCAGACATGCTACAGGAGATGATCAGAGACTGCAGACATGCTACAGGAGATGGTCAGAGACTGCAGACATGCTACAGGAGATGGTCAGAGACTGCAGACATGCTACAGGAGATGGTCAGAGACTGCAGACATGCTACAGGAGATGGTCAGAGACTGCAGACATGCTACAGGAGATGGTCAGAGACTGCAGACATGCTACAGGAGATGGTCAGAGACTGCAGACATGCTACAGGAGATGGTCAGAGACTGCAGACATGATACAGGAGATGGTCAGAGACTGCAGGCATGCTACAGGAGATGGTCAGAGACTGCAGACATGATACAGGAGATGGTCAGAGACTGCAGACATGATACAGGAGATGGTCAGAGACTGCAGACATGCTACAGGAGATGGTCAGAGACTGCAGACATGCTACAGGAGATGGTCAGAGACTGCAGACATGCTACAGGAGATGGTCAGAGACTGCAGACATAGTACAGGAGATGGTCAGAGACTGCAGACATGATACAGGAGATGGTCAGAGACTGCAGACATGATACTGGAGATGGTCAGAGACTGCAGACATGATACTGGAGATGGTCAGAGACTGCAGACATGATACTGGAGATGGTCAGAGACTGCAGACATGCTACAGGAGATGATCAGAGACTGCAGACATACTACAGGAGATGATCAGAGACTGCAGACATGCTACAGGAGATGGTCAGAGACTGCAGACATGCTACAGGAGATGGTCAGAGACTGCAGACATACTACAGGAGATGGTCAGAGACTGCAGACATACTACAGGATGTCTTCTTCACACTCTACAGGCTGCCTACAGAAAACTACAGGAGGGGGCTGAGACAAGACCAGTCCCCCTTCACAAGAAGAGTGAACAGGGCTGTGGGAGGGGCCTAGAAGGCTCCACCCACTACAGAAAACTACAGGAGGGGGTGGCGACAAGACCAGTCCCCCTGCACAAGGAAAGAGAGCAGCAGTGGGCGGTCTTTATTACAGGAAGTCTCACACTGGATGACTGCACAGATCTGGAAGAAATACACAAAGATCACAGAGATTCAAGAAGTTGACACATAACTGATGGATTTGGACCATATTTACTTATCCTAAAGTTCAGCTTTAATAAGACGTATGATTGGCTGCTCTCAAACGATGGCGAATATGTTTGAGGCACGGTATCCTCCATATTGGCTCCACTTTCTGACCCGCCTAAACCATCCCCTCATGTCAGAGACCTGCTGATCCTCAACTTTCGACCTCCTGGCTGCGAACTTGAACAGAACCGTAACAAAACCCAGAGGCTTCCACGAGCCGCGCCAAGGTCTTTATTTTATAGGCTGTTAGAAGGGTGTCTTCAGTTTCACCATCAAGTTCTTATTATTTTTTTTTGCTCTTTCCACGCAGACTTGCTGGAAAGTCCTCCAGAGGGATTTTTTCTTTTAAACCCGTGATATTATTATACGAGTTCCCAGCATTTTCCCAGCTATACTTTCCCTGCGTCCACCAGCCAACATCAACTTCCACTTTTTCCAGCCTGTCGAGCTGCGGTCGTCCTGTATACTGACGGTCAGCCAGTCTCGATGGTCGTCACGTTGTAGCAGCTTCTTAAATGTCCGTAAAAGACGGCCCGCCTTGAAATCAGGTTTATTCTTAATACATAGATCGGCTTTCGAGTTGGACCGAAACAATGTTTCAGGGCAGAGAGTGGGGGGTTGGAGGGTTGGGGAGATTGGGGGGGTTGGGGGGGGGGGGGGGGGGTTCGGTGCTAAGCCTGCAGCCTAAGCAAGCCAATCTCATAATATCGACCTTCCACTTATCCTGGCAGATGGAGAGTTGTGGATTTATTTCAGGGATTGGAGCTGAGGTTGTCACCTGCCTCTAACATATAAAACGGTTTCCAAGTTTCAGAAGAATATCAGAAAGAAGATTGTATTGCTTTATGATCTGCAGAGATGACCCAGAGTCCTCCAGCAGTGCAGAGTATTTCAGGAGAGGAGAAGAGTCCTCCAGCAGAGCAGAGTATTTCAGGAGAGGAGAGTTATAGAGGAAGGAGCAGAGTCCTCCAGCAGTGCAGAGTATTTCAGGAGAGGAGAGTTATAGAGGAAGGAGCAGAGTCCTCCAGCAGTGCAGAGTATTTCAGGAGAGGAGAGTTATAGAGGAAGGAGCAGAGTCCTCCAGCAGAGTATTTCAGGAGAGGAGAGTTATAGAGGAAGGAGCAGAGTCCTCCAGCAGTGCAGAGTATTTCAGGAGAGGAGAGTTATAGAGGAAGGAGCGGAGTCCTCCAGCAGTGCAGAGTATTTCAGGAGAGGAGAGTCATAGAGGAAGGAGCAGAGTCCTCCAGCAGTGCAGAGTATTTCAGGAGAAGAGAGTTATAGAGGAAGGAGCAGAGTCCTCCAGCAGTGCAGAGTATTTCAGGAGAGGAGAGTTATAGAGGAAGGAGCAGAGTCCTCCAGCAGAGTATTTCAGGAGAGGAGAGTTATAGAGGAAGAAGCAGAGTCCTCCAGCAGTGCAGAGTATTTCAGGAGAGGAGAGTTATAGAGGAAGGAGCAGAGTCCTCCAGCAGTGCAGAGTATTTCAGGAGAGGAGAGTTATAGAGGAAGGAGCAGAGTCCTCCAGCAGAGTATTTCAGGAGAGGAGAGTTATAGAGGAAGGAGCAGAGTCCTCCAGCAGTGCAGAGTATTTCAGGAGAGGAGAGTTATAGAGGAAGGAGCAGAGTCCTCCAGCAGTGCAGAGTATTTCAGGAGAAGAGAGTTATAGAGGAAGGAGCAGAGTCCTCCAGCAGTGCAGAGTATTTCAGGAGAGGAGAGTTATAGAGGAAGGAGCGGAGTCCTCCAGCAGTGCAGAGTATTTCAGGAGAGGAGAGTTATAGAGGAAGGAGCAGAGTCCCTTGGAATTTCCCACATTTTGTCATGTTAGAACCAAAAAACGTAAATGTATTTTATTGGGATTTTATGTGATAGACCAACACAAAGTGACACATAATTGTGAAGTGGAAGAAAAATGATAAATGATACAAATAAATATGTGAAAAGTGTGGGGGGGGGGGACATTTGTATTCAGCCCCCTTTACTCTGATACCCTTAACTAAAATCTAGTGAAATCAATTGTCTTCAGAAGTCACCTAATTAGTAAATAGAGTCCACCTGTGTGTAATTTGATCTCAGTATAAATACAGCTGTTCTGTGAAGCCCTCAGAGGTTTGTTAGAGAACCTTAGTGAACAAACAGCATCATGAAGGCCAAGGAACACACCAGACAGGTCAGGGATAAAGTTGTGGAGAAGTATAAATCAGGGTTAGGTTATAAAAAAATCTCCCAAGCTTTGAACATCTCACGGAGCTCTGTTCAATCCATCATCGGAAAATGGAAAGAGTATGGCACAACTGCAAACCTACCAAGACATGGCCGTCCACCTAAACTGACCGGCCGGGCAAGGAGAACATTAATCAGAGAAGAGCCAAGAGGTCCATGGTAACTCTGGAGGAGCTGCAGAGATCCACAGCTCAGGTGGGAGAATCTGTCCACAGGACAACTATTATGCCCCGTACACACGGTCCGATTTTCCGACGGAAAATGTGTGATAGGACCTTGTTGTCGGAAATTCCGACCGTGTGTAGGCTCCATCACACATTTTCCATCGGATTTTCCGACACACAAAATTTGAGAGCAGGATATAAAATTTTCCGACAACAAAATCCGTTGTCGGAAATTCCGATCGTGTGTACACAAATCCGATGGACAAAGTGCCACGCATGCTCAGAATAAATAAAGAGATGAAAGCTATTGGCCACTGCCCCGTTTATAGTCCCGGCGTACGTGTTTTACGTCACCGCGTTCAGAACGATCGGATTTTCCGACAACTTTGTGTGACCGTGTGTATGCAAGACAAGTTTGAGCCAACATCCGTCGGAAAAAATCCTAGGATTTTTTTGTCAGAATGTCCGAACAAAGTCCGACCGTGTGTACGGGGCATTAGTCATGTTCTCCACAAATCTGCCCTTTATGGAAGAGTGACAAGAAGAAAGACATTGGTGAAAGAAAGTCATAAGAAGTCCTGTTTGTAGTTTGTGAGAAGCCATGTGGGGGACACAGCAAACATGTGGAAGAAGGTGATCTGGTCAGATGCACCAAAGTTGAACTTTTTGGCCTAAAAGTAAAACACTATGTGTGGGGAACTAACACTGCACATCACCCTGAACACACCATCCCCACCGTGAAACATGGTGGTGACAGCATCATGTGGTGGGGATAGTTTTCTTCAGCAGGGACAGGGAAGCTGGTCAGAGTTGATGGGAAGATGGATGGAGACAAATACAGGACAATCTTAGAAGAAAACCTGTTAGAGTCTGCAAAAGACTTGAGACTGGGGCGGAGGTTCACCTTCCAGCAGGACAACGACCCGAAACATCCAGCCAGAGCTACAATGGAATGGTTTAGATCAAAGCATATTCATGTGTTAGAATGGCCCAGTCACAGTCCAGACCTAAATCACATTGAGAATCTGTGGCAAGACTTGAAAATTGCTGTTCACAGACGCTCTCCATCCAATCTGACAGAACTTGAGATATTCTACAAAGAAGAATGGGGAGAAATGTCCCTCTCTAGATGTGCAAAGCTGGTAGAGACATCCCCAAAAAGACTTGTAGAGAAAGGGGGTTCTACAAAGTATTGACTCCGGGGGGCGCCATACAAATACCCCCCGCACACTTTTCACATATTTATTTGTATCATTTTCCTTCCACTTCACAATTATGAGCCACTTTGTGTTGGTCTATCACATAAAATCCCAATAAAATAAAAACTTTTATGTTTTTGGTTGTAACATGACAAAATGTGGGAAATTTCAAGGGGTGTGAATACTTTTTCAAGGCACCGTACAGATGTGAACCGGCCCTAATTTGGTATCCTTTGTCTTATTTTTTTTCCTCATGGCTGATCCTTGTGCTGTGTTTTTTCAGAAGGCCTGAGCTGTATGAACCGGGAACATGGCTGTGCCCACATCTGCCGGGAAACACCAAGAGGAGGAGTAGCGTGTGAATGCCGGCCGGGATTCGAACTCGCCAAGAATCAGCGAGATTGTATTTGTAAGTTGTCAACCAAGAGCTGCAATTGACTTTCTTATACATTTTACCCAAAAGGGGGCATTAAAAAAAAAATAGATACACCCTTCCCAGATGAGAATTTCTAGTCACCCGTAAAATGTATCTTGCACAAATCACTTAAAACACACGGGTACTTGTTTTAGGAAACCCTGCGACCAGCTTAGAAAACTGCAGGTAAAAGCACAAAAAATTAAGTATTTTAAATTTATTAATTGCAAAAAAAATTTTGCTTTCCATAAACTATATTTGAGTGACTTTCAGTGCGTATCTGAACTTGCTTTCTGTCCAATAATGGAGGGACTGTCACAGTGTTTATAAACATTAATCAGACTGAAAATAGAGAGATACAAAGTAACATTGTTCATAAACATTAATCAGACGGGAAATGGAGGGATACAAAGTAACATTGTATCTCTATCTCCTGTCCGATCAATGTTAATAAACAAAGTAACATTCTTTATAAACATTGTTCAGCCAGGAGATAAGCAGTGAGAACCCCTGTCCTCAGGACCCACTAACAGGTCATGTTTGCAAGATAACTGAAATAGATCACAGTATTCTAGTCTGCATCTCCTCAAAGTAATACTTAAAATCTGGCCTGTTAGTGGGTCCTGAGCACAGGAGTTGAGAACCACTGAGATAAAGAGATACAAAGTAACATTGTTTATAAACATTGATCAGATGGGAGATAGAGAGATACAAAGTAACATTGTTTATAAACATTGATCAGACAGGAGATAGGGAGATGCAAAGTAACATTGTTTATAAACATTGATCAGATGGGAGATAGAGAGATACAAAGTAACATTGTTTATAAACATTGATCAGACAGGAGATAGGGAGATGCAAAGTAACATTGTTTATACACATTGATCAGACAGGAGATAAAGAGATACAAAGTAACATTGTTTATAAACATTGATCAGATGGGAGATAGAAAGATACAAAGTAACATTGTTTATAAACATTGATCAGATGGGAGACAGAGAGATACAAAGTAACATTGTTTATAAACATTGATCAGACAGGAGATAGGGAGATGCAAAGTAACATTGTTTATAAACATTGATCAGATGGGAGATAGAGAGATACAAAGTAGCATTGTTTATAAACATTGATCAGACAGGAGATAGGGAGATGCAAAGTAACATTGTTTATACACATTGATCAGACAGGAGATAAAGAGATACAAAGTAACATTGCTTATAAATATTGTGCAGACAGGAGATAGAGAGATACAAAGTAACATTGCTTATAAATATTGTGCAGACAGGAGATAGAGATACAAAGTAACATTGTTTATAAACATTGTGCAGACAGGAGATAGAGAGATACAAAGTAGCATTGTTTATAAATATTGTGCAGACAGGAGATACAAAGTATCTGCAGCTCAAAAGGATGAGCAACTCTTTTGCATATGACATCAGTTAAAGTTGAATTCTGGTTTTGGCTTTTTTCCCCAATCCTGATCTCAATTAAAGCATTCTGTGATTAGGCGAGGTGGAGATTGTAACATCAGCACCTCTCCACCTAATCCATTTAAAGGATGGTCCTGCATTCATTGAGAAAATGTGTTCACCAACTGCTCAGCATGGGACCCGCAAGCCAGCAAAGATCCCCGTAGTGGCGATGACTACTGCAGTGATTTCCAAATTCAACAGGGATCAGCCAGGTATAGCACATATACAGTTACAATAGTCCAAGTTGGGCCAGTGTAACAATGCAAAAAAGCAACCTGACAAAAAATAAAATGTGTTCCTATTTAACCCCTTATTAACCATTAGTCTACCCTAATCAGTGCTAACGAGCTCCTCCTCCATCCTTCTCCCTTTTTTGCATTTTTTTTTTTTCAATTCTAAATGTTTCAAATTTGTAAAAAATAATTTATTTTTTTTTGGAATGAATAGTCTGGCAACTTGGTCTGTTTAATCCTAAATTTCAGGTAGGGTTATTTTTGCACAGTTCCATAGAATTCTGCATGTGCCTTACCTGGCCAGTCGCAGTGGAAGCTCTAATCGCTGTAGTAGGCGCTGCAGATTTATGATTGCCGCTGACTTCTGGGTCCTGTGCTGAGAGGCTTCCCTGCCGATTAGTGAACACAGGAGGTTGCTTAATAGCATCATGGGCCCCGGGGCAAAGTAATAATATACTGGGGCCCCTACATGCCTTCTCCAATTTACGCAACTACAGTACTCTCAAGTATAAATAATTAATAGAATTACACATGTATTTATTAGTACTTTTCAATAAAATAGATTTTAAACAATAAAAAAATGCTATAAATCAAAAACTAATCAACACAAAGGGCACAATACAAGGGGGAGGCAGAAGGGCACAGTACCGGGGAGGGGGGGGTCAGGAAGGCACAATGCAGGGGGGGGGGGGGGAAACAGGAGGGCACAATACTGGGAACAGGAGGGTACAGTACCAGGGGTGGCCTGTCCATTAAGGGCGCATGAGTGCAGCCCCCCCCCCCCCTCCATCGCTGCCCCCCCCCATCCATGTGTCCAGCCCCCTTCAGGACACCGGCGCATGGATTCCAATGCAGGGGGGCTGTTTTGGTTTTTTTTTTTGTTTTTTTTTAAGCACTGATTAGAACCAGAGGCTCTAATAAGCTTCAATATAGGGTGGGCTCAGGTCGCAGAGAGTGCGCTCCAATCCCACCCGGGTTTGTTAAAACACCAAATGAAAATTTGCTGTTGTAACACTGATCCCGGCCAATCAGGAAGCCGGTTTTGACACCGGTCACCCGATTGGCTGAAAGGACAGGCGATCCTATTGGACGCTTAGGAGGAGGAGGGGAGGACCTGGAAGCTGCCATGCAGGAGAGGACACTGAGCCACTGCACCATGCTGCCTGCCATCCGCCGCCACCAATGGGGTAAGTGCTGGACTGACTGGCAAACAGCAGGGGGTGGGTGCCGCTCGGGGGGTTGATGGGTGGTTGTTTGCCCCCCCCCCCCCCAAAAAAAAAAAAACACCAACCGCCACTGCACGGTACAGGTTTGGTGATGCTGCCCAGGACACATGGCTATCCTAGCACAGTTTAGTTAAAAGTGCGTCTGTCCCAGCAAATCCGGGTCAGTTGGCAAATACGATGCAATGCAAGATTATCATGGGGCCCCCATGCACCTAGGACTGCCCAGGGGGGGCCCATGTATTAAGAAGGCCCTGGCTTGTCCTGGGCACCATTCAGAGAACACTTTGCCCTTTCCTCAATGGATACAGAGCATGCCCCGATTGGATGGAGGAGAGGCAGGGTGGTGATGTCATAATTCCCAGCTTGTCCAATCAGAAAACGCCCTGCGTTCCAAGCTGGACAAATGTAAAAGTAGCTCTACCCAGAATTCCGGTTTAGAGTAATTTCAGTGCTTTCATGGGTTAAATGTTTCCTGATAATGATGAGGAATTCATTAATCTTGTGTTGAAATTCAGTTAGGAAAGTTTTCTAACTTCCATCCAGCTGAGTAACGCTTTTTTTTCCCCCCGGAGGCACCTATACTAACTTTATTAATTGCGGTGATTAAAAGCTTGATTTAGGAGACTTTGTGAAGCCAAATAAAAGAGTTTTTTTCGGAAAAGCAGATCTGTGCCAAGAAGAGAAGATGAAAACTTGGTAGAGGTTGAGCGGTTTGATCTGTCGCCCAGGAACAGCCGCACTACGTCAGCTGCACTCCTACCGGCGAGTTATCTGCTCCATTATTCCGCTTTTAGGAGAAGTGGTTGTGAAATGGCAAAGGAGGGGACGGCAGTGTTAAATAAACTATGGATGGGCGGAGGGGGGGGGGGGGGGGGGGTCTCTGGGATTTTAAAGGAATTACACATACCAATGAAACCTTTACTGTTCCATCCATGTTTATGAAATCTCTGTGGTCATTTCCTTTGTGAAGGTGCAGTTTCGGGGGCCTCGTTTTGCAGCTTTTATGCTAAGCTCTGACTAACGGCAGAACTCTCACATTTATAAATGTCAAATACATCTGCACAAAAAGCATTTGTTAGAATTTCCCAAGTGGTAAATGGAGCTCTCGGTAATTGGCCTCCCTCGAAGCAAACACCATCAGAAATGAGGTTAATCGAGCACAGATCAATTTATTTGGAAAGCTACAAATGTGCTAAATGAGGTTTGCTAAAAACACCCATCCCTCAGATTTGAGAATTCTCCGCAGTAGTGTGCGTCTCTGCCCCTCCCACAATGGTGAGATTTCCCTGCAGTCATTTGTGTCTCTGCTCCTCCCACAATGGGGGGATTTCCCCCCAGTAGTTTGCATCTCTGCCCCTCCCACAATGGGGGGGATTTCCCTGCAGTTATTTGTGTCTCTGCCCCTCCCACAATCGTGAGATTTCCCCCCAGGAGTTTGCGTCTCTGCCCCTCCCACAATGGTGAGATTTCCCCCCAGTAGTTTGTGTCTCTGCCCCTCCCACAATGGGGGGATTTCCCTACATGCATTTGTGTCTCTGCCCCTCCCACAATGGTGAGATTTCCTGCAGTGGTTTGTGTCTCTGACCCTCCCACAATGGGGAGACTTCTCTGCGGTAGTTTGTGTCTCTGCCCCTCCCACAATGGTGAGATTTCTCTGCAGTAGTTTGTGTCTCTGCTCCTCCCACAATGGGGAGATTTCCCTGCAGTAGTTTGTGTCTCTGCCCCTCCCACAATGGGGGGATTTCCCCCAGTAGTTTGTGTCTCTGCCCCTCCCACAATGGTGAGATTCCCCCGCGGTAGAGGAAGAGAGCAGAGTGGCAGAGTGCTGCTTCTCCTTACACCGGCCAGTCACAAGCTGCAGTGGGTCCATGATAACTTTGGCTCAGAGGAAGTGGAATGAACAATAGAAGCAATGAGTCTCTGCCCCTCCCACAATGGGGAGATTTCCTGCAGCAGTTTGTGTCTCTGCCCCTCCCACAATGGGGGGATTTCCTGCAGTAATTTGTGTCTCTGCCCTTCCCACAATGGTGAGATTTACCTGCAGTAGTTTGTGTCTCTGCCCCTCCCACAATGGGGGGATTTCCTGCAGTAATTTGTGTCTCTGCCCTTCCCACAATGGTGAGATTTACCTGCAGTAGTTTGTGTCTCTGCCCCTCCCACAATGGGGAGATTTTGTGCAGTAGTTTGTGTCTCTGCCCCTCCCACAATGGTGAGATTTACCAGCAGTAGTTTGTGTCTCTGCCCCTCCCACAATGGTGAGATTTACCAGCAGTAGTTTGTGTCTCTGCCCCTCCTACATCGGTGAGATTTCCTGCAGCAGTTTGTGTCTCTGCCCCTCCCACAATGGTGAGATTTACCAGCAGTAGTTTGTGTCTCTGCCCCTCCTACATCGGTGAGATTTCCTGCAGCAGTTTGTGTCTCTGCCCCTCCCACAATTAAGGGTTTTCCCAAAATGCATTTGTGTCTCTGCCCCTCCCACAATGGTGAGATTTCACCTGCAGTAGTTTGTGTGTCTGCCCCTCCCACAAGGGTGAGACCCCCCCCCCCCCCCCCCCAGTAGATGGCATCTCAGAAGCTGTTAATCTCTCCTAAATAGATTCCAAAATTCATATATTCTGTATAATAGAAAATCCTTCCAGATGAGGTGACAATGTGACGTGGCAAATACGTTGTAAAAAGCCAAATGACAACTGTGAATGGTGGTGGGGAAATCCCACCATCACAGGTATAAGAATTCCAGCAGCCATGGAGATTTTCGCTGTAGGTGAATTTTGCATGGAAGTGTCTCTTTCTTGTGTTTGAACAGTATTGGTGATTGTATGACATGCGTGTGGACTGACCGCTCTTTTCTCTTCTCAGTGACGTGTATTCATGGAAACGGAGGATGCCAACACGTGTGTAATGACACAGATTCCGGGCCCATTTGCAGCTGTCACCCCAAATACACGCTGCTGGCGGAAGGGAAGTCCTGTGCTGGTCAGTGTCATTGTCACAGGCCACAACCATGGTGGGAAAGGGAGGAAGCTATTGGAATCTCGGGTGGGAAATTCTGGGCGGAGCTGGCAAAGATGAATAGAAAGTTCTAGAAACAGATCTTGTCATTTGTATCGATTACAAAGATATTAACCAGTTCAGCTCTGACCCCGGGACACAGAGACGTTTCTACATTCCTGATACGGACCTGTTCATTGGGCAATTACTTATTCATTACTTAAGATAACAAAAGTAATTTATGTGTCTCTTTAGCAATATGATCTCTTAATAATAATTGTATTTTTCATGCAATCTATACACAAAGAATAATGCTACAAAAACTCACTTTTCTACTTTCGATGGTGTTCTAAAAAAATTTTTTTCTGTAGATAAAATCGAATTTTATTCTCCTTTTGGTCTCATTAAAAATGACACAAATATGATTTTAGTACAAAACATTGCAAGTTATTTACAAAAATATATATATATTAATAGCTAGTAAAATAGAAAAAATAATTGGAAAAATACTAGTAGTTAGTAGGGGGTTAAAGCGGAGTTCAACCCAAAAGTGGAAGCTACACTTATCAGCCTCCTCCACTCCTCCGGTGCCACATTTGGCACCTTTTCAGGGGGGGGGGGGAAGCTTCCCACTTCCAGGTGATCTTACCGCGGCGCGATCACTCGGAAGTTCGGCCCCCCTCCTCCTTCCCCCGCCACCGGGCCATTCAGAAAGCACAGGCTTCACAGTCAGTTCCCTACTGCGCATGTGCGAAGCGTGCTGTGTTCCCTTACTACGAATGGTGGCGGCAACACCCGAGAGCCAATGGAAACAGCGGGGCGGAGCTCTGCTTTAAATAGGAATATATCTTATTAAAAAAAATAAAAAATACTCGTCGGGTTGCTTTTAAGTGACATCATGCACAGATAGAAGCTCATCCACTTGCTCTGCAGATGAATGATTGTTACTTTGTATCCATTTATCTCCTGTCTGATCAATATTTATAAACAACGTTACTTTGTATCTCTCTTTATCCCCTGTCTGATCAATGTTTGTAAACAATGTTACTTTGTATCTCTCTTTATCTCCTGTCTAATCAATATTTGTAAACAATGATACTTTATAATTATCTCCTGTCTGATCAATGTTTATAAATAATGTTACTTTGTATCTCTCTTTCACACTGGGGCGGTAGCGGTAAAGCGGCATTAGTTTTAGCGGCGCTTTGGCACCACTATTCGGATGGGAGTGGAGAGTGTTTAACCCCATAGAAGGGGTTAAAAAGGGTTAAAAGCGCCCATGTAACGCCGCTGCCGAAGCGCTTTGAAGGCGCTTCGGCAGCGCTGCCCATGCACTCCGATGGGCAGGGGCGGTTTGGGAGCGGTGTATACACCGCTCCCAAACCACTCCAAGGATTGCTGCTTGCAGGACTTTTTCTAACATCCTGCAAGTGCAACGCCCCCAGTGTGAACGCACTCGGGCTCTTACACTGGGGCTGCAGATGAGGCATTTTTCAGGCGCTTTACAGGTGCTATTTTTAGCACTAAAGTGCCTGAAAAACTCCCCAGTGTGAAAGGGGTCTCTATCCCCTGTCTGATCAATGTTTATAAACAATGTTACTTTGTATCTCCCTGTTTTCTGTCTGATCAATGTTTATAAACAATGTTACTTTGTATCTCTCTGTTTCCTGTCTGATCAATGTTTATAAACAATGTTACTTTGTATCTCTCTATCTCCTGTCTGATCAATGTTTATAAACAATGTTACTTTGTATCTCTCTATCTCCTGTCTGATCAATGTTTATAAACAATGTTACTTTGTATCTCTCTATCTCCTGTCTGATCAATGTTTATAAACAATGTTACTTTGTATTTTTCCGTCTCCCTTCTGTCTTTCTTCCTCTTGAATGTTTACCCCTCACACTTACCAGCAATTCCTGACTGTCAAAAAGGATGAGTTTCCATCTGCATATAATATCAGTTAAAGCAACCAGACAAGTAGAAAATATATATAGTAGTTATTTATTTTTAGAAAAAAATTATTTTATATTATTTTTTTTTGTTTGTTTATGGATTAAAAATTAAATCATTTTTGCAAGACAATATAATATTTGTTCAAAAAAGAGAATATATACTATATTACCAAAAGTATTGGGACGCCCGCCTTTACACACACATGAACTTTAGAGTGGCATCCCAGTCTTAGTCCGGAGGGTTCAATATTGAGCTGGCTCCGCCCTTTGCAGCTATAATAACTTTCAACTCTTCTGGGAAGACCGTCCACAAGGTTTAGGAGGGTGTCTATGGGAATGTTTGACCATTCTTCCAGAAGAGCATTTGTGAGGTCAGGCATTGATGTTGGACGAGAAGGCCTGGCTAGCAGTCTCCTCTCTAATTCATCCCAAAGGTGTTCTATCGGGTTGAGGTCAGGACTCCAAAACCTTGTGGACGGCCTTCCCAGAAGAGTTGAAGCTGTTATAGCTGCAAAGGGCGGAGCCAACTCAATATTGAACCCTCCGGACTAAGACTGGGATGGCACTCTAAAGTTCATGTGCGTGTGAAGGCGGGTGTCCCAATACTTTTGGTAATATAGTATATATTCTCTTTTTTGAACAAATATTATATTGTCTTGCAAAAATGATTTCATTTTTAATCCATAAACAAAAAAAAAAAATATATAAAATATAATTTTTTTTTTTTTACTTTTTTTTTTTTTATGAGCACCAAAGTAGAAAAGGTTTTTTTTTTTACTTGTTTATAGATTGAAAATCATTTTTGCAAGACAATATGACATCACTCCTGTGCATGCGCATGAGTGCAGGCATCCTGGGACACAGAATCGATACCAGAATGTAACCTACAGGGGTTGTAAAGTCTCGTGGTTTACATTCTATGCATTAAGGTGAAAAACCTTCTGTGCTGCAGCTGCCCCCCAGAGCCCCCCTTTTTCTTACCTGAACCCGATCGTTCCAGCGACAGGGATAAATGCAGCAGCTCCAGCCGCTGTATGGGGTCCTCGTTGGATAAATTGATAGCAGCGGGAGCCGTCGGCTCCCGCTGCTGCCAATCAAATCCGGAGACACAGAAGCCAGGGGCGGGGCTGAGTTCTGCTGTCTATGTCAATGAACGCAGCAGCAGGATTCGGGAGCGCGCCCGCACAGGTGCCCCTATGGAAAGCGTCTCTCCATGGGGGGCACCCCATGAAGAGGAGGGACCAGGAGCGCCGCCGGGGGACCCCAGAAATGGAGAACTGGGGCCGCTCTGAGAAACCCTTGCACAGAGCAGGTAAGTATAACATGTTTGTTATTTAAAAAAAAAAAACCACAAACCTTTACAATCGCTTTAAAGTGAGGAAATTGTTCATTATTCGGGTTTATATACATTTTAATCGGTTATTCTTCATTCAGCTCCACTCTTCTACGCTCGGCTCGGCTCCTCTCCGGGACCAGACATTATGCTTTTCATTCACTCTTAGGAACGTTTTTTTTTGTTTTTAGCTGTTCCAGATTGACCCACTTTGGTCTGTTTTACCCACCAGAGAAAGAGGAGTTGGACATCAATTCCACGTCCGTGGCGGAAATGGACAAGCGTGTGAAGCGCAGGCTAGTGATGGGTAAGAGTCATGGGCAGGTCTCTGGGTGCCATATAGTTGCCAGGCCCACCTGTGGAGCAGAGAAGGAAACGTATGCCAGGCCCAGAAATTATTCATATCGGCGCGTTTGTATTCCCATAGAAATAAACGGAAACGCGCCATTCGCGCGTTTTTGCGCGTTTCTGCATGCGTTTTTGCATGATTTTCTGCTCAGATGAAAAAAAAGGAAAAAAATAAAATAGTAATAATATATGAATAAATAAATGTAAAATAAATACACAAATAACTAAAAATTATAAAATAGGTAAAATAAATAATTTGTAATAATACATTAATAAATAATAATTAACCTTAAAAAAAATATTAAATACATTATTATGATTATTAATATTAATAATCATAATAAAATAATAAACAGACAAGCTCGAACAAAAGAATACATTATTAATAATAATAATAATCATTTATTTTGTGTTAGGGTGTTTAGTTATTTATTATTATTCAATTTTTTTAAGGAGTAACAGTTAAATTTAAGGGTTAATTATTTATTAATTGTTACTTAGTATTTATTGAATTTTTTTTTTATGTATAATTTTTATTTGTTTGTGTATTTATTTTACATCTATTTATTAATTTATTTTTATTCATATTATAATAATATTATTCATATATTCATATCCCAGCAGCGAATGGTTATTTTAGTTAGGCTCACGTTTGAAAAATCGGGAGCATGCGCTAAATCACACACACTGTTCCAACATGCACAGAAACGCGTTGCCTTTTAGCAGACTCATTGCAGTGCCATTACTTGTATTTTTTTTGCGGCATGATTTTTGAAAAAGGGTCAGGGATTTTTTTCTGAATTTCGTGTGCATATAGGGTAGCCGATCGAAATGAATAAGTTGCCCTACATGGGGCGCACGGGAATGTGTGAACTCTTCTTTTTCACCAGGATGGTGTGGGTGGAGCCTTCATGTTTGTGCAACATATCTGCTGATGCTATTGTGATTCAGCTGCACGATTTTCTGCTCAGATGAAAAAAAAAGGAAAGAATAAAATAGTAATAATATATGAATAAATAAATGTAAAATAAATACGCAAATAACTAAAAATTATCATAAATAAGTTAAATATATGAACAATATGTAATACATTAATAAATAATAATTAACCTCTAACCTTAAAAATATTAAATACAATATTATTATTATTATTAAAAATAATCATAATAAAATAACAAAAAACACCCAGACTCAAACCAAAAAAATACATTATTAAAAATAATAATAATTTATTTTGTGTTAGGGTGTTTAGTTATTTAATATTATTTTATTTTTTTTAAGGGGTAAGGGTTACATTTAAGGGTTAATTATTTATTTATTATTTAGTATTAATTTATTGCATTTTTTTATTTATGATTTTTATTTATTTATGTATTTATTTTACATTTATTTATTATTATTCCTATAATAATAAATAAAATAAAAAATAAATAAAATAATAACCCCAACTCCTGATCCTAACCTAAACTGAACTCGAACCCCTTTCCCTAATGAAAAAACATTAAAATAAATGAATAATAATAAAAGAAGAAATAAAAGCTAATGGAAAAGCTAAAAAAGCTGAAATACCTAGCAACAAATGATGCAACTGATAATAGTTTTTTTCTATTGGCTAATAAAAAAACCGCTAAAGCCCAAATACGCTGCATACAAACGAGCAAAACCACGTGAAAATGTGCCAAAATCACGTGAAAAAACGCTGGAAAAGCGCTCAGACACTATGCTCAGGTGTGAATGCAGCCTTACAGTGGAGAGCAAATATAGTGCAGCAAAAGGTGAGCTCTCTACTCCAATTCAGAGTAAAAAAAAAGCCTTATACAGGAAAAAAGGTCAAATGGATCTTATTTATAGATGCTTCACTCGAAACAAGTTCGCTGTAATCATAACCAACGCGTTTCGGCATTTGAATATTTCCCCTTTATCGGGGCTATAAACAAATTGTATGAAAAAAAATTCTGTGAGAACCATATAAAGGCAACAAAGAATATATAGAGGAAAGAGAAGCTAAACTAACTTCTCAAATAAAGGCGGACTTTGTAGGCACAGCATGAGGCGGTATGTATAAAAATTGACCACATTTTTATTAGAAATACATTAAAATATAACAAACATGGAAAAGCATTAAAAAAACACCCTCCGCATACAAGGAGTCAACAGATACCCAATCCATTTGTATGGAGATGATGAGCCACAATATATTACATTGTCAGGAAACATGAATCAGACGAGACAGAAAATGCAGTAAAAATCACACCTTTTAATGTAATGGTACAAAATGGTACAGATCAGTAAAACGTAGTCAAAACATAAGCCAGGGATCGGAAGCCAAAGTGGGTAGTCAGATGAGCCAGTGATCAGGAAACCAGAAATCAGCATAGTCGGAGGCAGAAGAACAGGATCAGGAACCAGAAGGGATGTCAGCCAGGCAAAGTCTTTCACAGGAACACAGCAGAGAAGCTCCAGATATGTTGACCAGGCGAAGGCAGGAAAGGAACACAGCAGAGATGCTCCAGATATGTTGACCAGGCGAAGGCAGGAAAGGAACACAGCAGAGACGCTCCAGATATGTTGACCAGGTGAAGGCTAGAAAGGAACACAGCAGAGATGCTCCAGATATGTTGACTAGGCGAAGGCTAGAAAGGAACACAGCAGAGACGCTCCAGATATGTTGACCAGGCGAAGGCAGGAAAGGAACACAGCAGAGACACTCCAGATATGTTGACCAGGCGAAGGCTAGAAAGGAACACAGCAGAGACGCTCCAGATATGTTGACCAGGCGAAGGCTAGAAAGGAACACAGCAGAGACGCTCCAGATATGTTGACCAGGCGAAGGCTAGAAAGGAACACAGCAGAGATGCTCCAGATATGTTGACCAGGCGAAGGCAGGAAAGGAACACAGCAGAGATGCTCCAGATATGTTGACCAGGCGAAGGCAGGAAAGGAACACAGCAGAGATGCTCCAGATATGTTGACCAGGGGAAGGCTAGAAAGGAACACAGCAGAGATGCTCCAGATATGTTGACCAGGGGAAGGCTAGAAAGGAATGAACAAGGCAGTTTAAATAGCCAGAAGGGGCTGGCTGTAGGCGGGACTGACAGGCAGGTAATGTTCACCAGGTGAGCCACTGTGGAAACAATATGTGCTGACAATTATCTGACAGTTGAGCAACCTGAGCACAGAGAAGAGAGCTGCTGAGAGCCCAGCCCTGACATTCATAAAGTATGTTGAAGTCCAAAAATGGAGTCAATAGATATAGTGGCAATGTAGATCACCAATACGGGGCCTGATGTTGTTCCATACTTTAGCGTCAACGCGTTTTAAAAGATAGACTTGCTTCTTCAGGACTGATTGGGTGACTGCTGATTAACTTCAGATGCGGAGAAGGGGCCGATAAATGATCAGGGGGGCAGACATAGGGGCCATCTTTAAGGAAGGAAAGGGAGATAGAAGATACTCCCGGGGGAGGGAATCCCCATGACTGCCAGTACAGGAGCCAGCCAGGCGTAATGGAGTAGAGCTGGTGAAAGACACCAAGATGTGCCCATGAACTAAAGAATCATGCCATATAGCATAAAGAACTCTGAAAAGTAGCTGGAAATGGATCAAACATGCATTGCAGAGGAGAAAAAGATATGCTGTGGGTACGTGGAATCACATGGTTTTAGCGACAGATACCACAGAAATTGTAGGTGTGCAAGGAATATGACTCTTGTATTCTGTATACAGCAAAGTGAGGCATGGTAGATCCCAATGGCTGGCATATAGGGCGGCTCATAACAGAGAAAAGGTTCCTATAGATAGGCTGCCAAGCACCATTAAGCCAAGTGGGCCTTAGGCCCCTTTCACACTTGTGCGACTTGTCCTCTGACGGCGGGCACTTGCACCTGACGCTTCTGGATCTGCATGGAGTGAGTCATCATAGGTCTAGCATTACTCTTCAAGATTTATATCCAAACTTGAAGATTGACATACACCCTTTTGCTTTTCTGCCCTACTCCCATTGTGGATCACATCAAGACACTTTGGAGCATTCTCCAAAAAATTCCGGGACCTACATTCACTTGTGCGCCACCTTTTGCTGCCCCAGTGTGGGACTTGTATGGATGACTATTGGCCCACTCGGTATATCTGTGTCCTTGTGACACCTTTGATGCACGTCTGCGATGCCGTCTTTGCCCCCAGTCCAGCAGTGTAACTTCACGATGACTTATTGCCCCTGACGAAGGGACGTCTGTGTCCTGAAATGCGTCGGGTTGTCTGGATTTATGGGAATTCATCGTTATTGTCATCTAAATTTGAGTAGTTTGATATTTTTTGTATATTTAATAAAACTTTGTATTTTTTCTATAATTTGTTGAGGTTAAAGTCCCAGTTTCTTGGGGGGGGGGGGGGGGGGGGGTTGTTGTGTATCTCCTTCTCCATACTGACTGCTCTAGGGATGTTGGCAACTTTAAGTGATATGGTTGGATGTTCTCTTTTTTTTATATGTCCTCTGACTTGGGACTGCAAAATCGCATGACAATTCGTACCCTATGATTTCCAAAGAGTACCAGTCATATCTGTGAAACTTCAAAGTAATCCCTGCGCCCCTTTGGTCCGACTTTGATTGGTTGAAGTCCATAGACTCAAGTTTACACGGGCATTCCCTGAAATCGTGGCAAAATTGTGCGACTTTCAAGTCCTGACAGTGGGAAAGGGGCCTAACAGCCATGTGGTAGGGAGCAGCCTCGCTGGTTTCTGATCCTGCAACAAAGAATAATAAATTGAAGAAAATGTATCGAAATCCTAGTACAATACAATAAATTGCATTTTGATACATTTAATGTAGCTTTCACACTCTTACATACTTGGCCTTCCATATTTTAGATGCATGAAATCTGACCTCCGGCCTCCCCTTCAGTTTTGCACAGTTTGTATCGGCTCCTCTCCTGGACTAAAACGGCTTCCTCTGATTTCACCGCACACTGTGAGCTTCTCACCATGTGCATTAGAAGCTGCAGCAAGTCCTGGCTGAAAGACGTTAATTGTAAAACTCTTCCTAAGATCCAGCCCTCTCCTTGCAGGGAGTACTGAGGGCTCTTGAGAGGAGTACTGAGGCCAGAGGGGGGAGGGGGGGGGGGGGCTGGGATGTTTTAAGGAAACTATGTACAGCACCCTGCTAGCCCCTCCCACCAGCCAGGATCTGCCTGCATTGCATAGAGCAGCTCAGAGACCCAGTGATGATGTCACTGGGTCTAATATAAGATATGTAATGATAATAAAAGTTTTTTTTTCTCAACATCTTGATGAGGGGGGGGGGTAGTTATTAGGGGGGGCAAAATATAAGCCGGTTAAACTTCTGCAATAGTTGGATATTTCTGCCATGCAAACTGTGAAGAGCGATCCTGATCTGCTTGACCTGCTTTCTCTGCAGAGACGTGCGCTGTGAATAACGGAGGGTGTGATCGCACATGCCGGGACACATCGACTGGCGTCCGCTGCAGCTGCCCCGTGGGATTCACGTTGCAGTTTGATGGCAAGACCTGTAAAGGTGGGTTGGAGGCAGTAATGGGATTGGTGGGATTGCGCAATGGGAGGCGAAGGTTTGGAAGCGGGTGGTGGCCTGTGTGCCAGGCTGAGGCGGAATCATCAGGAAATGGATGAGTTATGATGATGATTTTGGCTGAAGCAATGGCAGGCTCCATATTTCTCTCAGCTCAGTTGTCTTATAAAGTATTTTTTTTATCAGTAAAGTTTTATTATAAAGTTTGTCTTAAAGGCATTTTTGATGCAACTTTAAAATCTGACTTGCTTAATCTGTGGATTTTCTCTCTGTTGCTGAGATAAAAGGAGTTACAGGATAGGGCATGTATGTATGCCCCAGTCCGCCATCCATCAAGCTTCAAGATACTTCAAGCACCTTAATCTACCCCAGTCACTCTATCAGCACAGGGTTACTTTTACTCAATATCCCACCTGTAGGAGCAGAATTTCTATACCTAAAAAAATGAATAAAAACAAAGCGCTGATGTGGATAGATATGTGTGATATAAATAAATTGTGCTAAAAAATATATATAAACCAATATAGTTAGTGCTATAATAAAATCAGTAAATTAAAGCTGCTATCAATATAGGGTGATCAGATAACCAAACAAATAGTACTAAGTATAAAATTGATGCGCTTTAAATAAATAGTGCACAATATGCTGCTGCGACTAAGCTTAAATCCAGGAATAAAAAATGCATACATGTGAATAAAATAGATAAATAATTATGGTGCTAATACATGTGTTAAAATTGCCAAAATAAATCTTCAAATTGGTGATGTGACGGTAAATGTAAATAAAATAATAATGACACTCAGAGTACAATGTCCAGATAGAGATAAATAGTGGGGGAAAGTAAAAATAATTAAACAGTTCCTTCCCTTAATCCAGATTGATTGACTCACTGGGTTAGATCGTTTGTATCAGGATATTTAGTTTTTCTTGCATCCCACTTTAGCCATAATACTGCTGATGATTCGGCTCTCAGGATAAAGGTTTTATGCAAAGCAAGCAAAGAAAAAATAGATCATTGTGCAGTGATTTACTAAATAGTGCACAAGCAAAACAGGGACAAGAGATACACTCACAAAGTACATAGACCGGGAGTTTGTGAGTGTATCTCTTGTCCCTGTTTTGCTTGTGCACTATTTAGTAAATCACTGCACAATGATCTATTTTTTCTTTGCTTGCTTTGCATAAAACCTTTATCCTGAGAGCCGAATCATCAGCAGTATTATGGCTAAAGTGGGATGCAAGAAAAACTAAATATCCTGATACAAACGATCTAACCCAGTGAGTCAATCAATCTGGATTAAGGGAAGGAACTGTTTAATTATTTTTACTTTCCCCCACTATTTATCTCTATCTGGACATTGTACTCAGAGTGTCAATATTATTTATTTATATTTACCGTCACATCACCAATTTGAAGATTTATTTTGGCAATTTTAACACATGTATTAGCACCATAATTATTTATCTATTTTATTCACATGTATGCATTTTTTATTCCTGGATTTAAGCTTAGTCGCAGCAGCATATTGTGCACTATTTATTTAAAACGCATCAATTTTATACTTAGTACAATTTCTATACCTACCTTTTCAGTGGCCCCTGTATTTAAAGCCACCGAATCTCCGCTTTCTAGCAGCTGAGAGTTTTCGACTGTCGAATAAGTTGCATACTCCCCCCCCCCACTGGCAACTGTGGTTCTTCCCACTGACTCATTCATCCTATAGGGGCATGTTTCCTTCACAGGTGACCCATTGGGTAGAAGTGACTCTATGGTGACAGGGTCATTCTGAGGCCCTGGTGCCCAACATGCAGCCCACAGGTTATTACTGTGTCTGCTCAACAATATTGGGGGTTGTTATTGCATCCACTGGCACCAAAGTTGGGGGTTATTATTGCATCCACAGGCACCAAAGATGGGGGTTGTTATTGCATCCACTGGCACCAATGTTGGGGGTTGTTTTTGCATCCACTGGCACCAATGTTGGGGGTTGTTTTTGCATCCACTGGCACCAATGTTGGGGGTTGTTATTGCATCCACTGGCACCAATGTTGGGGGTTGTTATTGCTTCCACTGGCACCAATGTTGGGGGTTGTTTTTGCATCCACTGGCATCAAAGTTGGGGGTTGTTTTTGCATCCACTGGCACCAATGTTGGGGGTTGTTATTGCATCCACTGGCACTAATGTTGGGGGTTGTTATTGCATCCACTGGCACCAATGTTGGGGGTTGTTTTTGCATCCACTGGCACCAATGTTGGGGGTTGTTCTTGCATCCACTGGCTCCAATGTTGGGGGTTTATTATTGCACCCCCTGGCACCAATGTTGGGGGTTATTATTGCATCCACTGGTACTAATACTGGGGGCTGTTATTGAATCCACTGGCACCAATGTTGGGGGTTATTATTGCATCTACTGGAACCAATGCTGGGGGTTACTATTGCATCCACTGACAGGAATGCTGGGGGTTCATTATTGCATCCACTGGCACCAATGTTGGAAGTTATTATTGCATCCACTGGCACCAATGCTGGGAGTTTTTATTGCATCCACTGGCACTAGTGTTTGGGGTTATTATTGCATCCACTGGCACCAATACTGGGGGTTGTTATTGCATCCACTGGCAACAATGTTGGAGGTTATTATTGCATCCACTGACAGGAATGCTGAGTGTTATTATTGCATCCACTGGCACCAATGCTAGGGTTTTTTATTGCATCCACTGGCACTAGTGTTGGGGGTATTATTGCATCTACTGACACGAATGTTGGGGGTTATTATCGCATCCACCTGCACAAATGTTGGGGTTATTATTCACCCACTGACACGAATGCTGGGGGTTATGGTATTCCAACTTCTTTAGTGTGTTTTGCAATGCGCTTGAGGCCTCACAGTCCATATTTCATTTTAGCATTTAGACTTAAAGCCGAACTCCATCTCCCCCCCCCCCCCCTTCCTGGCCCTATATTCTGCTCGGAGCTCCCCTGCGCTCACCTCTTTAAGAAAAAAGAATGCAGATGTAAAAGGTGCAGAAATATTATTGGTGTTCTCCTATCATTACAGACGTGGATGAATGCCAGAGCAGCAATGGCGGATGCGACCACTTCTGCCGCAATACTGTGGGGAGCTTTGACTGCAGCTGCAGAGCCGGGTACAAGTTACTGACTGACGAGAGGTCCTGCCAAGGTACGAAAGACACGATGGGCAGCGCCGGCCGTGTGCTATTTTTATGCATTTGAGGAGAATGAATCTGAGGGGTAACCTCTGGTGAAGCCTTTCATGGCCTTGATGCCTGCAATCTGAATTATTAATATTCACAGGAACGGTTTCTCGTGCCAAGAGAGCATTGATCTACTTTTCATAAATAGGAGCGTGCCGCTGTGCGTGCTGCTATTTCTAGACCAAGCTGACCTACACTAATAATTGGGAACCAATCAGCTCATGGTGATCACAGCGGTTTTGTTTACAAACAAACCTGCCAGCTTCAGCTGTCATTGTGCGTAGCAAAGAGAAAAGCACTGACAGCTGCAGCAGGCAGACCCCAGCTGTCATTGTGAACTATGGATAAAATTTGGGGAGGTAAATCAGGTATAGAATTTTCATCAAGTTTACTAATGGACACCGACACGGCTAAAATTTATTCTGAATCTCTAGACAGTGACCTCTGGCCATGAAAGGGTTACTCCTTTTTTTTTTTTTATACTAATTTGGTAATTGTTATCTTTTTCATGTTGACCACAGATGTTGACGAGTGCTCCTTCGAGCGGACGTGTGACCACACCTGCATCAATTACCCAGGGTCCTTTGCTTGCACTTGTGACAAAGGTTATACCCTCTACGGATTGACACATTGCGGTGGTGAGTACCTCCTGGGGAGGGGAAAGTAACCACCAAGGGGAGAGCTGGCCTCAGGTGATACACAGAGATGAAACGCATCCTCCTACATAAGTTGTACCTGTTTATCTGCAGGACTCTATTCTCTACATCTGTTCAAAGTGCAGAGATTATACAGCTTGACGGGGAGCTTCCCAAGCCTTCATACAGGCCCCCCCCCCAAGCTTTCATATAGCCCAACCCCCCTCTACATACAGCATCTGCCAGCCTTCATACAGCCTCCCAAACTTTCATATAGCCCCGTCAGCCTTCATACAGCCCCCCCCCCAAGCTTTCATACAGCCCAACCCCCCTCTACATACAGCATCTGCCAGCCTCCCAAGCCTTCATACAGTCCCTGCCAGCCTTCATACAGCCTCCCAAACTTTCATATAGCCCCGTCAGCCTTCATACAGCCCCTTCCAGACATTATACAGCCCCTTCCAGACATTATACAGCCCCTTCCAGACATTATACAGCCCCTTCCAGACATTATACAGCCCCTTCCAGACATTATACATCCCCTTCCAGACGTTATACAGCCCCTTCCAGACTTCACACAGTCCCCTCCAAGTCTTCATATAGCCTTACTCCCTCTCCTTCATACAGCCCCTGCCAGCCTTCATACAGCCTCCCAAGCCTTCATACGGCCCCTGCCAGCCTTCATACAGCCTCCCAAGCCTTCATACAGCCCCTGCCAGCCTTCATACAGCCCCTCCAAGCCTTCTTACAGTCTCACTCCCTCTCCTTCATACAGCCCCTGCCAGCCTTCATACAGCCCCTCCAAGCCTTCTTACAGTCTCACTCCCTCTCCTTCATACAGCCCCTGCCAGCCTTCATACAGCCCCTGCCTGCCTTAATACAGCCTTCCAAACTTTCCTACAGCCGCTGTC
The DNA here is from genome assembly GCA_037952835.1 of Lithobates septentrionalis. NCBI lineage: Eukaryota > Metazoa > Chordata > Amphibia > Anura > Ranidae > Lithobates > Lithobates septentrionalis. Next base: position 142,770 of record JBBDGP010002481.1, read on the forward strand.
AGCCTCCATACAGCCTCCCCAACCTCCATACAGCCCCCCCCCCCCCCCAAGCTTTCATATAGCCCAACCCCCCTCTACATACAGCATCTGCCAGCCTTCATACAGCCTCCCAAACTTTCATATAGCCTCGTCGGCCTTCATACAGCCCCCCCCCCCCCCCAAGCTTTCATACAGCCCCCCCCTCAAGCTTTCATACAGCCCAACCCCCCTCTACATACAGCATCTGCCAGCCTTCATACAGCCTCCCAAGCCTTCATACAGTCCCTGCCAGCCTTCATACAGCCTCCCAAGCCTTCATACAGTCCCTGCCAGCCTTCATACAGCCTCCCAAGCCTTCATACAGTCCCTGCCAGCCTTCATACAGCCTCACAAACTTTCATATAGCCCCGTCAGCCTTCATACAGCCCCTTCCAGACTTCACACAGTCCCCTCCAAGTCTTCATACAGCCTCACTCCCTCTCCTTTATACGGCCCCTGACAGCCTTCATACAGCCCCTGCCAGCCTTCATACAGCCTCCCAAGCCTTCATACAGCCCCTGCCAGCCTTCATACAGCCTCCCAAGCCTTCATACAGCCTCCCAAGCCTTCATACAGCCCCTGCCAGCCTTCATACAGCCTCCCAAGCCTTCATACAGCCTCCCAAGCCTTCATACAGCCCCTGCCAGCCTTCACACAGCTTCCCAAGCCTTCATACAGCCTTCTAAACTTTCATACAGTCCCTACCAGCCTTCATATAGCCCCCGCCAGCCTTCATATAGCCCCCGCCAGCCTTCATATAGCCCCCACCAGCCTTCATATAGCCTCACCCCCCTCTTCCTGCAGCCCCTGCCAGCTGTCATACAGCCTCCTCTTCATCAAATCTTTCCAGCCTTCATATAGCCCTCTCTTTTTCATACAGCCTCCCCCAGGCTTCAAACAGCCTCGGCCCCCTCTATTTCAATCAGCCTCCCCCTTCTCCATACAGCCCTGCCTGCGCTTTCATTTATTTTTACACATAGGGGTTGGTATAACTGAAGAGAGCAGAATTTGCCAATCAGCTTCTAACTTCAGCTTCTTTAAATAAGCTTTGACAACAAAACCCGGAAGCTGATTGGTTGCTATACACAGCTGCACCAGATTTTGCACTCTCCAGTCTTAGTAAAATAACCCCATAGTCTCCCAGCTCCTGAGTGTGCATACTACCGTAATGTCGTTTCCTCCTAACCGCGAGATGCTTTATGAGGTTATTTGCTGCTGTTGTGGACATTTAGGAGCCGGGAGACAGCGGGAGAGGTCAGGCAATTCGGAAGGAAAAGCGACTCAGTGACTTCAGGTCACTGAACAGCAAAACCGTCAGGCATACCGCAGATCTGGATGGCAAAGTTTGTTTGGGGCGATCGGCCGGACAGCGGACCCCTAGAGATTTCCTGTGCAGGCAAAGCCCAGGTTCACTATAAATGCCAACATTCAGATTCTTGCGTTAGCCCGACCGTGACCGGTTCTCTTTACAGCAAATTGTTTTCCAGCACCGGCCGTGCAATGACTTATTTTCCTTTTTGCTGGGAGTGTCTCTTCAGGAGGTGTATATGGGGGGGGGGGGGGGGGGGCCTCATTACCCGTCCTCGCTGGATCTTCCCGGCAGCGGTGTGACGAGTGCGATGAGTAAACGTTTGCTATTAATACCCCGCTGTGACTGTTTGCTGAGTGACTGTACAGAGTCTCCATTATACAAGGGTGAGCCGCGTTCTGCACCCCCTCCCCCTTCCTGGGGCTTATTCACACCTACTGATTTTGGGCGTAGATTGCAACCCCATCCTTTGTGATGTCATCAGTGGGGGGGGGGGGGGGGATTCATCTGAACATGTCGATGAGTTTATTTGTAGCCACGTCTCTATTTCATGATCTCTTTATTTGTACCAGAATTTGCAGTGGTTTAGTCGCAGGGCTCTACGCCATTTTTTGCCAGCATACCGGATCCTGAAAGGCATACATTTTTACATTGCCGTGCCCAGGAATTTTTTCTCAGAGAATAGGTGCGGGAACTCCTCCCTTACGAGTCACCAGTGGCGGTTGGTGGTCATTTTTTTTTGGGGGGGGGGGCACCAAACAGTACCACTGACCCCCCCCCCCCGGTGCACTTACTCTATCTATGGTGGGCAGCGCTTCTCCCCAGCTTCACCGGCAGCTTCACCGGCAGCTTCCCTTGCTCGGCAGTGATGGCTTTCCCTTCCCCTGCTCTCCATGGGCATTGCGGCGACTTCTGTTTCCTCCTCGGCGGCCAATTGGGACTCTTCTCTTTTTGGCCAATCGGAAAACGGGTCTCAGGCCTGCTTCTGATTGGCCGGATTGAGGATAAGTGTTTTTAATAGCTAATATTCATTCACTGTTGTAACACCTGGGTGGGCTCCGAGCGCAATGCTCTGCGCCACGAGCCCACCCTATTTTGAAGCCTATTAGAGCCTCTGGCTCTAATCAGGTGCTTAGAAAAAACACCCCCCGGCCTGTCCTGAAGGGGCCGGACATATAGGGGGTGGCGGTGTCCCGTCAAAATAGCGGCCCTGGATAGAGCATGGGGGTGGCGGCCATGGATAGAGGGGGCGGTGCTCCAGCGCCCCTAATGAACGGGCCACCACTGCGAGTCACCCCTTGTCTCCACCCCCTACTCACCTCCAAGCACTGTTCCTTGGTCCCGCCCTTTGCCCGCCTTTCCATTACAACCCCTTTTAGAGAATACAGAACCAAATATTATTATTATTGTGCTGCTAAATTTGTAGAGAATTTTGTTAATGATAACAACCAGCAAAACAGTAAAACAGATCTGGCAACAATGAACCCTCCCCCCCTGCCGTGACAATAGATCCACCCCAGCAACAACAGACTCCCAGCAGCCAGCATCAATAGACCCTCCAGTAGACAGCAACATTAGACCCCTGCTTCAACAGTAGATTCCGCTCAGCAGATATTGACCCCCCCCCCCCAGCAACATGAGATCCACCCCCAGCAACATAAAATCCACCCCCAGCAACATAAAATCCACCCCCAGCAACATAAGATCCCCCCAGCAGCAACAATAGACTTCCCCAGCAACAATAGACCCCCCTACAAAAATAGATCTCCTCCAGCAACAATAGACCCCCTGCAAAAATAGGTCACCTCCAGCAACAATAGACTTCCCCAGCAACAATAGACCCCCTGCAAAAATAGATCGCCTCCAGCGACAATAGACTCTCCAGCAGTCACACAACAATAGACCCCTCCCTCAACAGTACATACCTCCTATTAATGATTGACACCCTAGCAACTTAATACACATCCCCAGCAACAATAGATCCCTCCACAAGCAACAGAAGACCTCCCCAGCAAAAATAGACCCCCTCCCCCCTTAAAAAATAGATCCTTTCCAGCAACATTAGATTTCCCAGTAGCCAACATCAATAGACCCTCCAGTAGACATCAACTTTAGACCCCCTCCCTCAACAGTAGATCCCCCTCAGCAGTGATTGACCCCCCCCAGCAACATAAGATGCACCCCCAGCAGCAACAATAGACTTTCCCAGCAACAATAGACGACCCCCCTGCCAAAAATAGATCCCTTCCAGCAACAATAGACCCTCAACAGTACATTCCTCCTATCAATGATTGACACCCCAGCAACATAATACACATCCCCAGCAACAATCGACCCCCCACAAGCAACAGAAGACCCCCCCCTCCCTGAAAAAATAGATCCTTTCCAGCAACATTAGATTTCCCAGCAGCCAGCACCAAGAGACCCTCCAGCAGACCCCAGCACCCCTTTGCATTACATACATTCAGTCCTGGAGGTTCTGAAAAAAAGTCCTGGCCCTGCCGTAGATTCATTTCATGTTGGTGCCTCTGGCAGCCTAAAATTGTGTTATTTCTGTCTGCTGCCTCCATCCTCTGCTATCTTCATGAGTCACTTCTGACAAGTTTTCCTGACACCAGGAGAAAAAAAAAGGTGCTCCAGTACACAGCCTGTGATTGACAGCTTCAGCTCTGTTCCTGTGTGCTGTGTGAACAAAGGGGTCTGTCCTTTCCCTACAGTCAGATCTCACTGAGCTCTGTAAGTGTAAGTTCAGCTCTCCACCCTCTTTTTTTTCTGAAAGCTCAGGCAAGCTTTTTAAATTCTGGACTTTGAACAGCTGTAGAGGAGAACTGGCTGCAGATAAACAGGTACATCTTATGTAGGAGGATTTGTTTAATCTTTGTATATCACCTGAGGCCAGTCACTTCACTGGGTATATGGAAGGGTTTACCACCACTTTAAGGTGGATTCTGCTGCTCTCTATTAGCTGCCGTTTTAGGCTGATAGACACTAGTCTCTACCCCCCCCCCCCCAAAAAAAAATGGCTCTAGATATACTTTAACTCATTCCCACCATTGTCTCGTATAAGGTAGACTGACTTCCATTCACACATTCACATGATCACTGTGACAGCTTGTGATTGGCTATCATGGTGAGCACTAATTTTGGAACCCTCCCCATCTCCTTCTCCTCTGTGAGATACATTGTATCTTTTTCTCCTTGCTGGAGGAGAAGTCTGGGGGGGAAAAAAGAACAAATAAAGATAACATAGCTGGAACAGGTTTCTGATCTATATCAGTGTCGGGCACACTGTCGGCAACTTTACCGCCCCCGCCTGTGTTTACAGGCATTCAGGAGGCGATCTTGCTGCCTCCTTTATTCCTGTTTGATCGATCCCCAGGGGGATTTATTTTCTATCCCAAATGAGGATTTTACATGAACTACTGTGCAACCGCCGTCAGCACTATCACTACAGGGTCCTATTGACTTCAATGAGCAAGTTTGTCATGCCGTGTTAAAATGGTTTCACCACAAAGCAAAGCGCCATCGGCACAGCGATGTATACTCCTCCGGCCGCCATGTAAATATGGACTTGGTGGTGGCGGCAAGGTGGGTGCGGTAAAAATAGACTTTTCTCTTTTTTCTAGTTGAAACTTATCACGGAATCTCTTCCCACACTCCGCTTGAGTTCTTCCGTCATATATCGCTTTCTCCCAGTCTGAATATAGATATCAGATATTCCAACCGCTTGCAACCAATAACTAGGCAGTACTCGTTTTGGCTGCTGAACATGAACTGTTTATTGAAACACAGGTAACACTCAGGACAATTTCCCCCTCCTTTTGCATTCAGGGCGGGGTAGACTGTCCAATCAGCAGGGAGAGCTGTTGGGGGAATTCCCCCCTCCCTCCTCACAGCAAATACACATCCCAATCCCATAATACTTTTCTACCAAGGCAGCAGACACAATAGAACAATGGAGTACAGCCTCACCCCAAACAAACCAGCAGATAGCACACCATAGTATGAGACAATATATATATATATATATTACATATATTATATATATATGCCCCTAATAGACACAGGGTGACTTAGACATAGGAGGTAAGATTCTGTGACAAAACTTATCTCCCTCTATTGGTCATGGGTGGGGGGAGGGTGACTTAGCTCCAGAATAAAGATTGGCATTTCAATATTGTACATAAAGAAATATTTATTTTAATTTAATAAGATTTGTTAAGAAGTGTTCCAGACGAATGATGTGCCTTTGTTGACCATAAAGGGTTAAACCTTCCACCTCCCACCCTCTTCAGAAATAAAGTGTTGGTGTGACCGCACTGCAGACTCCTGCGGCACGGCGTCTAACCGCGAGTGAAATCATAAAAATGCCAAAAATATAAGTTTCCTAATGCCAAGTGGTTCCTTGCGGCGAGCGATCTCTCTGGGTTGTTGCACTTCTCTCCGCTGCCCTCCCGGCCAGATGGAAAATCTTCGCCTACGTGAGAGGGCCGATTGTTGACGGGGCTGACGGCTCCCTCCGCGGCACAGACCAGGAGCCCAAAATACTCCCTGAACTTTCGCTTAGAATCCAGCGACGTGGAAACTTGGCGCAGGACGGTCCCCGCGGAGAAGGAGCCCTATTATATATCCTCATTTTATAGTAGGTAGAGTCCTGGGATTCCCAGGTAAGGGAGTCTTCTACAGTGTGGAGCAGAAAGGGAATTCTGGGTAAAATATGCCCCTCCACCAGCTGTCATACAGCCCCCCTCATTCATTCCAGCTCCCCCATCCTACATACAGCCTCCCCCAGCCTTTATACCGCCCTCAGCCCTCATATAGACCTCCTCTTTCATACCAGATCCCTATCCTTCGAACAGCCCCCCCCCCCATACTGCCCCCTCATACAGCCACCCTTCCCTTCATAGACCTTGCCTCATACCAGCCCCCAGCTTTCATACCAGCCCTCATACAGCCCCTTTTCTTCATACCAGCCCCCTATGCTTCATATAGCCTCCCCTTAGCCTTCATACTGGCCCCCCAGACTTTATACACTCCCCATCCTTCATACCAGCTCCCTTCAACCTTCATACACCCCTCAGGCCTTATACAGCCCCCCCTATTTTTATATAACCTACCTCAACCGTGTCAGACTTCATACAGCCTCCTCCTTCATACAGCTCCCCCCCCCCCACTCTTTCTACGGCCCTAGCCCTCATATAGCCTCCTCCTTCATACCAGCCCACATATAGAACCCCTATCCTTCATACAGCCTCCATTGGGCCTTCATACCAATCCCCCAGCCCCTATGCAGCCCCCTTCCTTAAAGCCAGCTCCCCAGCCTTTAAACAGCCCCCTTCCTTAATACCAGCCCCAGAGCCTTTATACAGCCCCCTCCTTCATATCATCTCTCCCGCCTTCTTACCAGCCCCCCAGACTTCATACAGCCCCTCCAGTATACATATAATCTCAAAAATCTGCCCTCCTCCTTCTATTAAAACCCCCCAGTCTTCATACAGCCACCCCCTCCCTCCAGCCCCTTCATATATCCCCCAGCCTCCCCTTCAGTCAGCACCCCCCCCCCAACTACTCTTCCACACAGCCCCCCCACCCTTCATACAGCCCCCCCCCACCACCTCCACCCTTCATACAAGCTAACTCATCCTTCATACAGCCCCCACTACCCTTTATAAAGTCAATTCATCCTTTATACAGCCCCCACCACCCTTTATACAGCCCCTCCACCCTACATACAGCCCCCCACCACCTCCACCCTTCATACAAGTCAATTCATCCTTTATACAGCCCCCACCACCCTTCATACAGCCCCTCCACCCTTCATACAGCCACCCTTCCCCCCCCACATTTCAGATGCCCTTAAACACTTCCCTACCGCCCTATTGCGGAATGACGTCCAGCAGGATAAGGAGCGCATCCTGGTGATCGGTAGTGCGGCGTGTCGCTCTGACGCACCGCATCTCCAACCGTGGTAAAGAGCCTATGACGTAGGCTCTTAACCATGTGATCAGCTGTGACCAATTACAGCGGTAACCAGGAAGTGACGGTAATTGGCTTTCCTCAGTTCGCGCTGACAGGATGCGGGGGTCAGTGATTATCAGCACAGTCCCCATCAGTGGTGCCAATCACGCATGTTAATTAGTTTCCATCAGATGCCAATCAGTGCCCATCAAAATGCCCACAGTAAAGCCTGTCAGTGCCCATCACAGATGCCAATTAGTGCCCATCAGTAATGACTGTCAGGGCCTCCTTATCAGTGCCACCCATCAGTGCCCATCAGTGCCGCCTATCTGTGCCCATCATTGCCACCTATTAGTGTCCATCAGTGCCCATCAGTGCTGCATATTAGTGCCAGCTATCAGTGCTGTATATTAGTGCCTCCTCGTCAGTGCCCATGCCATCTTATCAGTGCCCATCAGTGCAGCCTCATCAGTGCCCATCAGTAAAGGAGAAAACAACATTTTATAACAGAAACAAAGAAACTTTAAAAAAAAAAAATTGGTCTTTTTTAAATTTGTTTAGCAAAAAATAAAAAAAAAACCCAACGGTGATTAAATACCACCAAAAGGAAGCTTTATTTGTGGGAAGTAAATTAAAAAATTCAGTTTGGGCACAGTGTTACATGACCGCGCAATTGTCATTCAAAGTGCAACAGCGCTGAAAGCTGAAGGCCTCATGCACACTGGACGTTATAAAAAAGCCAGTAATGTTAGCCGTAGAAAGCTGTAGCTGTAGCTGTAGAGCGAGTTTTTCAGCGTTGGCGTTTTTTGGCGTTTTTTTAGTTGTAGCGTTTTTTAGCTTTTTTTTTGTAAAACTTTACTCTCATAAAAGCTTATAGCTCAAAAATGCTGAGAAACGCTGAATAGCCACATTTTTCAGCGTTTTTTGGCAGTTTTAAACTGTTTTCAGCTTTTTTCAGAGCTGGAAAAACTCCCCTCAAAACCCACTAGTTCTGTTTTAAGGATAACATGGGCACATAGGATAACATGGACACATAGGATAACATGGGCACATAGGATAACATGGGCACATTGGATAACATGGGCACATAGGATAACATGGACACTTAGGATAACATGGGCACATAGGATAACGTGGGCACATAGGATAACATGGGCACATAGGATAACATGGGCACATAGGATAACATGGACACTTAGGATAACATGGACACCTAGGAGAACATGGACACCTAGGAGAACATGGACACCTAGGAGAACATGGACACCTAGGAGAACATGGGCACCTAGGAGAACATGGGCACCTAGGAGAACATGGGCACCTAGGAGAACATGGGCACCTAGGAGAACATGGGCACATAGGAGAACATGGACACATAGGAGAACATGGGCACATAGGAGATCATGGGCACATAGGAGAACATGAGCACATAGGAGAACATGGACACATAGGAGAACATGGACACACATAGGAGAACATGGACACACATAGGAGAACATGGGCACATAGGATAACATGGGCACATAGGATAACATGGGCACATAGGATAACATGGACACCTAGGAGAACATGGACACCTAGGAGAACATGGACACCTAGGAGAACATGGACACCTAGGAGAACATGGGCACCTAGGAGAGCATGGGCACCTAGGAGAACATGGACACCTAGGAGAACATGGGCACCTAGGAGAACATGGACACCTAGGAGAACATGGGCACATAGGAGAACATGGGCACATAGGAGAACATGGACACATAGGAGAACATGGGCACATAGGAGATCATGGGCACATAGGAGATCATGGGCACATAGGAGAACATGGACACATAGGAGAACATGGACACACATAGGAGAACATGGGCACATAGGATAACATGGGCACATAGGATAACATGGGCACATAGGATAACATGGACACCTAGGAGAACATGGACACCTAGGAGAACATGGACACCTAGGAGAACATGGGCACCTAGGAGAACATGGGCACCTAGGAGAACATGGACACCTAGGAGAACATGGGCACATAGGAGAACATGGGCACATAGGATAACATGAACACACCTAGGAGAACACGGACACCTAGGAGAACACGGACACCTAGGAGAACACGGACACCTAGGAGAACACGGACACCTAGGAGAACACGGACACCTAGGAGAACACGGACACCTAGGAGAACACGGACACATAGGAGAACACGGACACATAGGATAACATGAACACACCTAGGAGAACACGGACACCTAGGAGAACACGGACACCTAGGAGAACACGGACACCTAGGAGAACACGGACACCTAGGAGAACACGGACACCTAGGAGAACACGGACACCTAGGAGAACACGGACACCTAGGAGAACACGGACACATAGGAGAACATGGACACATAGGATAACATGAACACACCTAGGAGAACACGGACACCTAGGAGAACACGGACACATAGGAGAACATGGACACTTTATTGACTGCAGAAAAAAAACGTCTGAAACCAAAAACAGCCGCTGTAAAAATGTCCACTGTGCATGAGGCCTAAAACCTGGAAGGGGCTTCTGATATGCAAATGAGCTGACCCCCTAAACTAGAGCCATTAGTTATGTGTGTCATCGATCTTGCTTGGAGATCCTTGAGACATGCGCTTCCTCTGAGTTTTTTTTGGATTTTTCCACATGTCGGACTGTTTGAAAAATGCGGACATGAGCAGGGCTGCTGTTAGAAAAATCGGGGCCCCATACCCATACAGCCTACCTGACAACCCCCCCCCCCCCCCTGAGAGGACATAGATTTATCGGTCCCTTTCTCTGCAGCCTCACCAATTGCTCACTGTGTTCATTCAGGAAAGGAAGGGCTAGTAAATTACATTTTTATCAGCCCCTTCCCCCACTCTCTATCCTGAAACACCCCCCTGTGTGCCCGCATCAGCTGCCGGCAGAGAGAAGAGGAGGGAAGCCATAGCACTGCAGGGGAAAGGGGCACACAGTGGGGCCCAGACAGCAGACAGAAGGGGCACATGTGCTAGAACCAATCCCCCCTGTAGTGCAGCCAGAGGGAGAAAGAGGAGGAGAAGCCGGCATCGCTGCAGAGGGGAGCAGAGGAGGATCGATGTCTGCAGTAAGACCAGTGCTGTATTTAGGCCTAGGCCAACAAGGCCCAGGCCTAGGATGGCACTTTGCGGGGGGGGCGGCGAAACAGTGTTCAGTGTTAAAGGGCTCTAAAGAGGTTAAGGCTTCACTGATTGCCACTGATTAGGCGGCACTCTTAAGCTGCACTGATTTGCTACAGTGATAGGCAATGATGAGGCCGCACTGATGGCCACTGATAACCTGCACTGATGAGGCTGCATTGATGGGCACTGATGAGGCTGCATTGACGGGCACTGATGAGGCTGCATTGACGGGTACTGTTGAAGCTGCGCTGATGGGCACTGGTGAGGCTGTGCTGATGTGTACTGGTGAGACTGCCCTGATGGGCACTGGTGAGGCTGCATGATGGGCACCAGTGAGGCTGCATTGATGGGCACCAGTGAGGCTGCATTGGTGGGCATCGGTGAGGCTGCATTGATGGGCACTGGGTGAGGCTGCATTGATGGGCACCAGTGAGGCTGCATTGATGGGTACTGATGAGGCTGCATTGAAGGCCAGTTATGAGGCTACACTTGGTACCCACTTTTAATGTAGAGAGAGGAAGAGGTGGAGCTCTAAGATGAAAAGATGGAGCCTAAAAGGGAGGTATGTGGCTTACGGATGACAGGGCTGGACTTAAACTCAAAAGGGTGTGGCCTTGACAAGAAGGGGTGGGTCATATTTAAATTAGGGGTGCATGGGTTTAGTCAGGCCTAGGGCAGCACAAAACTTAAATGCACCACTGAGTAAGACAGTACAGCCAGCCCTCCTGCTCAACAGGTGCCCCGGGCCCCACTTTTGAACTGATGGGGCCCGGGCCCAGTACAGGAGGGCTGGCTGTACTACCTTATCAGCGGCCCTGTGGACGAGGATTTTGATTTCTGATGGTTTCTGTATATTATTTCTTTTGTTTTTAGACACCAACGAATGCAGCATCAACAATGGCGGCTGCGAGCATGCCTGCGTCAACACGATAGGCGATTATTACTGCCAGTGCCCCCCGCGCTACAAGTTACACTGGAATCGCAAGGACTGCGTGGGTAAGATATCTCCCCCTCCCCCCCTGGTCCAGAGGTTCCGCCCTCTTCTACACCGGTGACAGACTGGGGTCTTATGACCTTATCGCTCACGCCATTGCGCCAGTCTGATGTTCTGTGCTTCTGATTCCTGTAGAATGATCAGTCACATGGAGTCGCTAAGACTGGCTGTACTAGTGTCTGCACAAGAGTCGCTAGCAGATGGGACACCCACAGGTAGTCCCTGCTGGGCCTGGGCCACCCTGCTCACCCAATGGGGCACGGGCCTGGTACAGCAGTACTGCCCCTTCTCTCCAATTGGCAGCCCGGCCTGTACCTACCCCAAAACGCGTTGGATGCTTTTTGTTAAATACTAGTGTAAATAAAATTAAAAATATATGCCTAGGCAAAAATGTAAAAGAAAAAGATAAAAACATGCAGTACTCTATTTCTGCTGACCTGTTGGGGCTCGGTATGGCATTATTGCCCCACCCCACCCCCATCAGCAGCCCTGCTTGCATCCACCCCCTGAAACGCATTGTCTACATTACATTAACTACTAGCGTGAATAAACAGCTCTGGGATCTTCAAAGTGTATACTTTGGTAAAAAAACATATGCAGTATACCCAGTGCTGGGACAAGGTCACTCAGCGCACAGGGCAAAGATGCCAAACTGCACGCCCCTCCCCCCTTTCCCTTAGGGTCAGGGTTGGCATTGATGCCGCTCTCACTACTCCTGTCAGCCTTGTAAGAGAAGTGACTGGCACAGGGCGCCCCCAATCCTGGCAATAAACCATCTGCGCCCAGGGCAGCCATCCCTCCTGCCCACCCCTTGTCCTTGCCCTGAGTACACCATTCCTGCTGACCCATTAGTGCCGAGTATGGCAGTACTGCCCCTTCACCTCCTATTGACAGCCCTGCCTGTACCTACCCCGAAACGCGTCGGATACTTTTTGTTAAATACTAGTGTAAATAAAATTTAAAATATATGCCTAGGCAAAAATGTAAAAAAAAAAAAAAAAAGATAAAAACATGCAGTACACCATTCCTGCTGACCTGTTAGTGCCCAGGATGGCAGTACTGCCCCTTCCCTCCTATTGCCACTCCTGCTTGCCTCCACCCCCAAAACACAATGGCTATTTCACTGCATGAATAAAACGTTTTTGGATCTCTAACGTGTATGTCTAGGCAACATTTTTACTACCCCCCCAAAATACATTGTCTGTATTTCATTCATTTCTAGCATGAATAAAAACTATTTTGTTCTTTAAAGTGTATGTTTAGGCAAAAAAAAAAATAATAAAATGCAGTAAACCATTTCTGCTAAACTGTTGAGGCCCGGGCCCGGTTATGTCAGTACTGCCCCTTCCCTCCTATTGGCGTACCAGAATTTCCAAGGTGTGATGAGGTGTCTATTGAGGAGAGCAGGAAATGGAGATAAAATAGGGATTCTTAATTGAAGGTTTCAGGTTTTTTTATTTATTTATTTTTAAATCCTCTTTAGAGAGCAAATGACCATTGTAAATTTTTTAGTGAGATTTTTGATTGGAGATAACATAACTCATCTATGGGGACGTTGGGGAGGAATCCTGCATAGTCCCTTCACATTCTGCCATGTTGGGTCCATCATGTTCGTTGTCACTATTGTGTCACATGATTGTTCTTGTTTTCCATGAAATGTTTGCTATGTGATAAAACAGGAGATACTTCTACTTTCACCTTTTCTGCATGCTGTGAGTGATGTGTCTGTGTGTGCCGCCATTGTGTCACTAATACCCATCTGTCTTGTTGGCGTCTCTTGCATTGCATGCTGGGAATCCATCTGGGGAATGTGGTGCACAAGCTGAATAATTCCTATGGTGTGGGGATCTTCTGATTTTTAACCCTTTATTGACCACTGAAGTCATCCCCCTGTGAATGTCACTTTACTCATCAATAATGTTCATTCCACCCACATTGTAACATTGTGTCATCGTATCGGATGTATCGTTGTCTGGAAAGGTAAGGAGAGTCTGATGTGTCTTTTCAGTGACTGCAATATAAAGTTTATAATGAATACATTACATTTTGTGTCTGTAATAGTGTATATGCAGTTTATCTGGAAATCCCAGACCGCTCTTCCCCTCTCTCCATCTTTCTTACCCTATCTCAGCACCCTGCCCCCCCTTCTCCTCCTATCTCAGCACCCTGCCCCCCCTTTCTCCTCTTATCTCAGCACCCTGCCCCCCCCTTCTCCTCCTATCTCAGCACCCTGCCCCCCCCTTTCTCCTCTTATCTCAGCACCCTGCCCCCCCTTCTCCTCCTATCTCAGCACCCTGCCCCCCCCTTTCTCCTCCTATCTCAGGACCCTGCCCCCCCTTTCTCCTCCTATCTCAGCACCCTGCCCCCCCCCCTTTCTCCTCCTATTTCAGCACCCTACCCCCCTTTCTCCTCCTATCTCAGCACCCTCTCCCCCCGCCCCTTTCTCCTCTCCCATCCCATCACTTTGCCTTTTCCCCAAACGTATCCCTCTTCTCCATCTATACTCCCTCTTTTGGCAACTCCGGTCTCCTTCCCTCTCTCCCTGTCCCCACTGCCCTTCCTCTCTTGGAACCCACCTGTTCTCACCCCCCCCCCCTCCACTTGCCCTTGCTCTCTCCTTATCTCTACCCCTCTCCCCTTTCTTCCTCTCTTTGAACAACACTGCCCCCCCCCCCCGACTTCTACCTCTCTCTCTCCCTTTCCTGCTGCCCTTCTTCTCTCAGCACTCCCTTTTTCTCTACCTCTCTCCCCCCTTCTCCTCTACCCTTGCTATCTTGAAATTTTCCTATCCCTCTCCCACTTCTACCTTTCTATCCCCGTTCTCCATGGCCCTTCCTGATTCTTACTCTCACTCCCTCTCCCAACTCGCACCTCTACTTCTCTACCTTCTCTGCTGCCCTTTCTCACTTTATTCCCCCTTCCCGTTTGCCCTTCCTCTCTTTTAACCCACCTGTTCAACCCCCCCCCCCCCTTCCAGTTGCTTTTACGCTTTCAGAACTCTTTGTCTCTATCCCTCCCTTTCTTCCTCTCTTTGAACCCCACTGCCCCTCCCCCCGACTTCTACCTCCCTCTCTCCCTTCCCCGCTGCCCTTCTTCTTTCAGCACTCCCTTTTTCTCTACCTCTCTTCCCCCTTCTTCTCTACTCATCCTTTCTTGGAACCCTCCTGTCCCTCCTCTTCCCACTTCTACCTTTCTTTCCTCTTTCTTCATGGCTCTTCCTGATTCTTACTCTCACCCCTCCCCCAACCGGCGCTAATACCTCTCCCCCTTCTCTGCTGCCCTTCCTCACTTGGCACTTCCTGTTTCTCTTTCCCCTTTTCAAGCTTCTCCCCTGCCCTTCCTCTCCTGGAACCCACCTGTTCAACCACCTCACTTGCCCTTGCTCTTTTACAAATCTATCCCTCTCTCCCCTTTCTTCCACTCTTTGAACCCTACTGCCCCTCCCCCCTCGACTTCTACCTCTCCCTTCCCCATTGCCCTTCTCTCAGCACTCTCTTTCTCTCTACCTCTCTCCCCCCTTCTCCTCTACCCTTCCTTGGAGCCCTCCTATCCCTCTCCCTCCCACTTCTACCTTTCTTTCCTCCTTCTCAATGGCCCTTCCTGATTCCTACTATCCTTCCCTCTCCCATCCTGTACCTCTACCTCTCCCCCTTCTTTGCTGCCCTTCCTCACTTGGCACTTCCTGTCTCTCGTTCATCCTTCTCCCCGGCTCTCCCTCTCTTGGAAGCCCACTGCCCCTCTAATCCTTTCTCCCCCACTTCTACCTCTCTCTCTCTCTCTCTCTCTCTCTCTCCCTTCCCTGGTGCCCTTCTTCTGTACCTCTCTCCCTTCTTCTCCCGTACCCTTACTTTACTGAACCTCCCCACCATTCCTCCCACTCCTCTCCCTCCATATCTTTCTCACTTTCATCCTTCTCCATTGCCCTTCCTTTTTATGGTACACCCCCCCCCCCCCTCTTTCTCTCCCTACCCTTCCTCTCTTGGAATCCCCCTGACCCTCTCCCTCCACTTCTACCTCCCTTTCCTCTTTCTCTGCTGCCCCTCCTCACTTGGCACTTTCTGTCTCTCTCCCCCTTTTCCACCTTCTTCCTTGCCCTTCCTCTCTTGGAGCCCCTGTGCCTCTCTTCCTTCCCCCACCTTTATAAACCCCCTTTCCTTCTTTCGCTTATGGCCTTTCTCTCACAATATCTCATTATTCTTACTCTCCCTCCCCCTTCACACCTCTCTCCCCCTTTTCTGCTGCCTCGCTCTTTTCACCTCCCCATTTCACTACTCTCTTACCCTTCTCTGCTACCCTTCCTTTCATCCTTATTTGCCCCTCTCCCTACCTCACATTTCTACCTCTCCCTGTCCTCTGCTGCCCTATCTCCTTTCTTGGCACTTCCTTTCACCCCTCTTCCCCGCCCCACCTTTCACTCCTTCTATTTCGCTGCCTTCCTCTCTTGGCACTCCCTGTCTCTCTCCATCTATCTCACTCCTTTCCCCTGTCCTCCCCACCCCCTCTTCATCGCTGTCCTTCCTCTCTCTCTCCTACCCTTACCCCTCTCCCGGGGCAATTGGGATCCTCACACACAGATATTGTCGCTCGTTTTATCTGCTGGCATTTTTTTCTCCATTTGCATTTCTGTTTTTTTTTTATCATGTCTAGAGGTGGAGGGTCTCATCCCAGACTCGGCTCCCCCCAGAGCTCTTCTGCAGTGTGTGAAGAATGGCGGCAGTGAGAGATGTTTTATCAACTGCCCATCCCTTGTCTACTCCATTCCCGGTGAGTGCCAGCTCAGGGGGCAACTTTCTTTAGAACCAGCATTCACTTTATCAGCAATCTGAGCTCTAGTAGCTCTTCTGTTGGATCAAACTACACGGGCCAGCCTTTCCATCAATGAGCCTTCCCTCCCCACCTTCATCAGTGAGCCTTTCCCCCACATCCATTAGGGAGTCTTCCTTCCCACCTCCATCAATGAGCCTTCCCTCCCCACCTCCATCAACGAGCCTTCCCTCCCCACCTCCATCAGTGAGCCTCCCCCCCACATCCATCAGTGAGTCTTCCTTCCCACCTCCATCAATGAGCCTTCCCTCCCTACCTCCATCAATGAGCCTTCCCTCCCAACTTCCATCAAGGAGCCTTCCCTCCCCCCACACCTCCATCAAGGAGCCTTCCCTCCCCATTTCCATCAATGAGCCTTACCTCCCCATCTACATCCATGAGCCTCCCCCCACCTCCATCCATGAGTCTTCCACCCCACCATCATCAATGAGTCTTCCTCCCCACCTCCATCAATGAGCCTTCCTTCCCAACTTCAATCAATGAGCCTTCCCTCCCCACCTCTGTCAATAAGCCTTCTTCCCCCACCTCCATCAATGAGTCTTCCTCCCCACCTCCATCAATGAGTCTTCCTCCCCACCTCCATCAATGAGTCTTCCTTCCCACCTCCATCAATGAGTCTTCCTCCCCACCTCCATCAATGAGTCTTCCTCCCCACCTCCATCAGTGAGCCTTCCCTCCCCATTTCCATCAATGAGCCTTACCTCCCCATCTACATCCATGAGCCTCCCCCCACCTCCATCCATGAGTCTTCCACCCCACCATCATCAATGAGTCTTCCTCCCCACCTCCATCAATGAGCCTTCCTTCCCAACTTCAATCAATGAGCCTTCCCTCCCCACCTCTGTCAATAAGCCTTCTTGCCCCACCTCCATCAATGAGTCTTCCTCCCCACCTCCATCAATGAGTCTTCCTCCCCACCTCCATCAATGAGTCTTCCTCCCCACCTCCATCAATGAGTCTTCCTCCCCACCTCCATCAATGAGCCTTCCCTCCCCACCTCCATCGATGAGCCTTCCCTCCCCACCTCTATCGATGAGCCTTCCCTCCCTACCTCTATCGATGAGCCTTCCCTCCCCACCTCCATCGATGAGCCTTTCCCTCTCCTCCATCAATGAGCCTTCCCCTCTCCTCCATCAATGAGCCTTCCCCCTCCTACCTCCATCATTGAGCCTTCCCTCCCCGCCTCCATCAATGAGCCTTCAATCCCCGCCTCCATCAATGAGCCTTCCCTCCCCACCTCCATCAATGAGCCTTCCCTCCCCACCTCCATCAATGAGCCTTCCCTCCCCACCTCCATCAATGAGCCTTCCCTCCCCACCTCCATCAATGAGCCTTCCCCCTCCCCCCACACCTCCATCAATGAGCCTTCAATCCCCGCCTCCATCAATGAGCCTTCCCTCCCCACCTCCATCAATGAGCCTTCCCTCCCCTCCTCCATCAATGAGCCTTCCCTCCCCACCTCTATCAATGAGCCTTCTCTCGTCACCTCAATCAATGAGCCTTCCCTCCTCACCTCCATCAATGAGCCTTCCCTCCTCACCTCCATCAATGAGCCTTCCCCCTCCCCCCACACCTCCATCAATGAGCCTTCAATCCTGCCTCCGTCAATGAGCCTTCCCCCCTCCCACCTCTATCAATGTTCCTTCCCTCCCCACCTCGATCAATGAGCCTTCCCACCTCCTTCAATAAGCCCCCCCCCTCCTCCATCAATGAGCCTTGGCCGCCCATGATGAACCTGTCTCCAGTTGGCTGGTACTCCTTCTTTGGACTGTCTTTGGTCGGTCCTGACCACTGCAGACCGGGAACATCCCACAAGAGCTGCAGTTTTGGAGTTGCTCTGACCCAGTTGTCCACACGTTACAGTTTGGTCCTGGTCAAAATCTCTCCAAACCGTACACTTGTCCATTTTTCCTGCTTTCAACTTCGGGGAAACATGTTTACTTGCTGCATAATATATCCCACTTATCTTTAAAATGTCAATGTCACTAGATAATCCATGTTATCACATTACCTGTCAGTGGTAAGAATGTTCTGGCTGATCTGGGTGTAGGTAAAAGATCTTCATAGAATGTTGAAGAGACATTAATACGGATTTGGTGCGTTGAGCAGATTGTCAGGGAGAGCGAAGACTGAAGACTAATTACTGAGAGCGCTTGGCACATCCTCCACGTTTTATCGGTTTTTATGTTAATTCCTCTGCCTGATATCCAACTGAATCTTGTCTTGTGCTTCCGGCGCAGACGGGACTTTTGCTAAACCTGACATTCCAACAGATGAAGATTTTTCAGTTATTCTATCAAAGAGAATGTAAAGAATTTGCCATTATGTGCGCCAAAATAATCCCCCCCTCCCCCCCAGAGCTTCCACCTCTCAGCATGAATCTCCTAAACGGCTGTAGCCCCAAAAAAGGCTAAAATACTGCGATATCTAAATCTGATCTTCAGGCCTCCCTTTTAGCTACTCCCTGGACTGAAATGGCTTCCTCTGATTTCACTGCACACTGTGAGCTTCTCATAATGTGCATTAGAAGCTGCAGCAAGTCAGAGAGAGAGAGCCGCCTCATTTCTTGGATGGAGGACATCCAGCATCATCTAGCCCTAGGAACAGCCACCCCTCCAGACAAGACCTGCCCATCAAGGCACTTTGATATTTGCATAACTCCTCCCACTGCTTGCATCAGAATTGAAGGCTCTGGAGAGGATTACTGAGGCCGGGGGTGGGGTGGGGGGGGGGGTGCTGTGCTGTTTTCAGGAAGTTATGTCCAGCCCCCTGCCCGACCCCTCCCACCAGCCATGATCTGCCTGCACTGCATACCATAGAGAAGCACACAGCAAGCCGCTGAGAGGCGGAGCCAGCTCTGTGACATCAGCTGACAGCAGGTTTTAGGTCGCTGTCAGCTGAAAATGGGCCACAGGAGTGCAGAACGAACTGCCCTCCATAGGAGAAATGCATCCAAAAAGGCTTTAGCTATACTTCTCTTTTAAACATTTTTACTTTAAAGCCCCACCTAGACATGTGCACTGCTGAAAAATTCTTTCATTTTTGTTTCATTCTTTTTTGGGTCACTCGTTCTGATCGAAATTTGTAAATGTGAAAAATCGTAAATTCGTAAATTTGTAAATTCGTAAATTTGTAAATTCGTAAATTTGTAAATTCGAAAATTTGTAAATTCGAAAATTTGTAAATTCGAAAATTTGTAACTTCAAAAATTCGTAGATTTGTAAATTTGAAAATTCGAAAATTCGTAAATTCGAAAAATTTGTAAATTCGAAAAATTTGTAAATTCGAAAATTCTTAAATTTTTAAGTTCGAAAATTCATAAATGCGAAGATTCGTAAATTCAAAAATTTGAAAATTTGAAATCCATAAATTCAAAATTTTGAAAATTTGAAAATTCGTAAATTTGTAAATTCGAAAATTCGTAAATGCGAAAATTCGTAAATTCGAAATCCGTAAATTCAAAATTTCGAAAATTTGAAAATTCGTAAATTAGAACATTCTAAAATCCGGAAATTCGAAAATTTGTAAATTCGAAAATCCGACATCTGGAAATTCGGAAATGTAAAAATCCGAAATAATAACTAACTAATAATAACGACTAACTATTAAATTATAGGTATTGGAATTTCCTTTCAAATTTGGCTGTTTAGTGAACGTAACGAATACGAATTTATCCAAAGTTCCGAATTATCCGAAATAACGAATGTCGCATCTAAACATATGGAACGAAACAAATCAATAATAATAATATTAAAACGTTTTTATTATTATTATTATTTAGAATTATTAATTCGTTACGTTCCATTCGTTTAGATACGGCATTCGTTATTTCGGAAAATTCGTACATTTGGACAAATTTGTATTTGTTATGTTCACTAACAGCCAAATTTGAAAGGAAATTCCAATATCTAGTTAGTAATAGTTAAGGTATAGTTAGTTATTTCAGATTTTTGGATTTTCGTTCTTCTTTTGAATTTTCGGATTTATTTTGAGAATTTTCTGATTTTCAAATTTTCACATTTTTGGATTTTCGAATTTCCTAATTTTTGAATTTACGAATTTTCAAATTTACGAATATCCCAAAAAATTTGTTAATTTCGATATGTCCAAATTTACGAATTCGTCAAAATTCGTTAACAAAACTAATTCGGAATGAAACTAATTGCACATGTCTAGTCCTACCTAAGAGACAATTCAACAGGACATATGCTACTGCCTGTATTAGCCTGAACCCCTTCCTCTGTGTGCCTCTCTGATTTAGTTTCACTTTGTTTCTAGGGGATCTGACGCCTTATCCATGCTCCGCCCACGTGCAATCCTACAATTTAATAGGAGCTTGTCAGCAGTCATCGGGGGACTGTTGTTGGACATGGTGGTGCATGGAACTCAGGTCTATACTAAACAATCTTAATTAAACTAAATCAGAGAGGCACACCAAAAATATCCATCAAATACACAAATGACGTGGGCCCTTCAGAATTCCACCAAATTCAAATAATGTCTGAAAATTTCCAGATATTTTATTCATAATTGATGGGTCATTTATGCATTTAAAGTCCTTTTAAATATTAGTTTTTTTTTTCCATGTTCCAGTCCTATCTCTGTATTTGATATTTTAATATACTTCTCATACTTCCTGAAGATTTCCTTTATCATTTACTATATTGTCGGCACTAGGGAGAGGCTTTTCTGGCCAGTAATGGTGATGAAGGCAGCATGGGCTTTGGCTTTCAGTTTAAAATTTCCGACGCGTTTCACCTAAAAAATGTATCCAAATCTAGAAACAAATATGTCATATATTGCAGCTCACCAATTCTTTGATGTGGTGGTTGCATTCGTTTTCTTTTTCAGTATTTTTTTTCTTTATTTTCACCTGGTGATTTTGCCAGTAACACTCTTCCGGTCCTAGGGTGACAACGCTCACACATCATTCTATTTTTATGGAGGAGCAGGACTACAGAACACCTCCCACTCTGCTCATCTCTATAACATAAAGGGGAGTTGTTTTGTGGTACAAAGAAGAGAACTGGGAAGGCTTATAAGGCTTTGATTACTCAGCTCCGTGCATTGGATGTGACGGGCACACTGACTTTCTACAAGGATCAACAGGTATTTTGTGTACTTGCAGAAAAATGTTCTTAGCCTGAACTGAGAAAACAAAAGCAGCCACCACATCTAAGGACTGATTAGCTGCAATATATCACACTTTTGTTATTGGGTTTAGATACCCTTTAAGGGAAACGGCTATTGACCCAATAATCCAAATGTATCATCGATCCAATACTCCTAATAAGAAGATTGTGTATGGCTGACAGATGCTCCCACACCAGAGAGGAGGATTTCATTGAATCCCCCGATATACTTCTAATTCTGGATCTATAACATGAGATTTGTCTCTTCTCAGGGATGCAGGAATCCTATACCGTCTCCTGCGGAAAATCCAGACACCCCAAAGCCAACGAGACCTTCAGTGGAGGTAAGCCGGGGACATCCCTAATACAATTGACTCTATATGTCTGTTAAACAATTTATTTCCACATTGATACATTTGTGTCCCATTTATATAATATTGATACATTCATGTCTGATTTATATAACATTCATACATTTGTGTTCCATTTATATAACATTGATACATTTGTGTCCCATTTATATAATATTGATACATTCGTGTCTGATTTATATAACATTGATACATTTGTGTCCCATTTATATAATATTGATACATTCGTATCTGATTTATATAACATTGATACATTTGTGTCCCATTTATATAATATTGATACATTCATGTCTGATTTATATAACATTGATACATTTGTGTCCCATTTATATGATATTGATACATTTGTGTCCCATTTATATAATATTGATACATTCGTGTCCCATTTATATAATATTGATACATTCCTGTCTGATTTATATAACATTGATACATTCGTGTCCCATTTATATGATATTGATACATTTGTGTCCCATTTATATAATATTGATACATTCATGTCTGATTTATATAATATTGATACATTCCTGTCCCATTTAAATAATATTGATACATTCCTGTCCCGTTTATATAACATTGATACATTCGTGTCCCATTTAGAAAATATTGATACATTTGTGTCCCATTTATATAACATTTATACATTCATGTTCCATTTAGAAAATATTGATACATTCGTGTCCCATTTATTTAACATTGGAAAAAATTGGGAAAATGCCCACAGGGGATGGTGCGGGTAAGATAGATGTCAAGATATAAGAGACAGCAATATTGAAAAAGTATAAAAATAGAAATTTTATTCAATAGGTAAGTACAAAATCGTATAAACAATAACCATTAAAAGCATGTAAGTGGAACACATACAATTGAAATATAACAGCTGCTAAATGTTGAGACACACAGATTTCCAGACATGGAGTCAAATGTGGATCGTGGTCGCAACAAATCCCAACATGTTTCGGAACAAAGGCCAAAGGGCTAGATAGATAATATGTTCATTTCCTTCCTCAGGGATTAAATGGAAGCATGCTGATATAATTAGGTAGTGTGTTCCCTTTTGAAGTAGTGCACAGCCCCGTTATAGTAGATGGCGCCTCACGCCTCAGAAAATTGCTAAGTCGCAAAAATTCAATAGGAGATGTAGGAGGTGGCTAACCAATAGTCACCACCTTGCAGAAGGTTTTTAGGGGATTCCCCAAAAGGCATGTATGGATGTACATGTACGGACATCTGCCCTATCCCTGCCTCTTGGAGTATTGTTGGTTCAAGGCATTCCGTCTCTGGCCATCCCTATGTGCCCTGATTTGCTGCCTCCCTGTGGGGAAGATGCCCGTTCCAGCCACCTTTATACTCCTATAATACATGCCGTTTGGGGAATCCCCTAAAAACCTTCTGCAAGGTGGTGACTATTGGTTAGCCTCCTCCTACCCCTCCTATTACATTTTTGCACAATTTTCTGAGGCGTGAGGCACCATCTTTTATAATGGGGCTGTGCACTACTTCAAAAGGGAACACACTACCTAATTATATCAGAATGCTTTTATTTAATCCCCGAGGAAGGAAATGAACATAAATGTCTATCTAGCCCTTTGGCCTTTGTTACAAAACATGTTGGGATTTGTTGCGACCACGATCCACATTTGACTCCATGTCTGGAAAACTGTGTGTCTCAACATTTAGCAGCTGTTGTATTTCAATTGTATGTGTTCCACTTACATGCTTTCAATGGTTATTGTTTATACGATTTTGTACTTACCCATTGAATAAAATTTCTATTTTTATACTTTTTCAATATTGCTGTCTCTTATATCTTGAAATCTATCTTTCCTGCACCATCCCCTGGGGGCATTTTTCCAATTTTTTCCAATTATATTTGGGATGTGGTAAGAGCTGTCAAGATAATTCATTGATTGGTTTCTCTCTTCTTTTTTCATTCATTTGCATTTATATAACATTGAAACATTCATGTCCCATTTATATAATATTATTACATTTGTGTCCAATTTATATAACATTGAAACATTCGTGTTCCATTTATAAAATATTGATACATTTGTGTCCCATTTATATAACATTGATACATTTGTGTCCAATTTATATAACATTTATACATTTGTGTTCCATTTAAAAAATATTAATACATTTGTGTTCCATTTATAAAATATTGATACATTCGTGTCCGATTTATAAAATATTGATACATTCGTGTCCCATTTATATAATATTATTACATTCGTGTCCAATTTATATAACATTGAAACATTCGTGTTCCATTTATAAAATATTGATACATTTGTGTCCCATTTATATAACATTGATACATTTGTGTCCAATTTATATAACATTTATACATTTGTGTTCCATTTAAAAAATATTAATACATTTGTGTTCCATTTATAAAATATTGATACATTCGTGTCCGATTTATAAAATATTGATACATTCGTGTCCCATTTATATAATATTATTACATTCGTGTCCAATTTATATAACATTGAAACATTCGTGTTCCATTTATAAAATATTGATACATTTGTGTCCCATTTATATAACATTTATACATTCATGTTCCATTTATAAAATATTGATACATTCGTGTTCCATTTATAAAATATTGATACATTCGTGTTCCATTTATAAAATATTGATACATTTGTGTCCGATTTATAAAATATTGATACATTCGTGTCCCGTTTATAAAATATTGATACATTTGTGTCCCATTTATATAACATTGAGACATTTGTGTCCAATTTATATAACATTTATACATTCGTGTTCCATTTATAAAATATTGATACATTCGTGTTCCATTTTTAAAATATTGATACATTCGTGTCCCATTTATAAAATATTGATACATTCGTGTCCCATTTATATAAGATTGATACATTCAGGAAGACTGCAGCTTGGCTCAGGGGATGACTTTCAATAAATCACAGTGATCTATTAAATGAGGCTTTCTACAAATGATTTAGCGCTGGGTTCCCAATGAATATGTAATGTGCTCCAGGAGGGAGGTGGCCCACTTCCTTCCATGCTCCAGGCCTGAGGTGAGCAGGGGGTTGTTTGGGGGGGGCTTCACCCCATTGGCCCCTAAGCCATGGATATGCACCATGTCTGAACCTGCAGCACATACAGTGGGACATTGTTAAATAAACTCTTTATTCCAATGACTTTACAAAACATATCAGCCCAGGGGGATTCATAAACAGGCATGGAATCCCACTAACATCTTGCAATTGAAAGAATTTTGCATTAAGTAGCGTTCAAAATTTTCACCCCGTTAATTTGAGATACCAGGGGACAGTTATACAAAGTGCCTGCAAGAAGTCACTTTTGGCGAAGGGGGAAATGATGCCAAAGGTGCACTTTTTCTGTAGTACACCATTAAATCTATTCATATTTGTGGAATGAATCATTTAAAAGGCAAAATTTTCTTGTGCTCATATTCAATCGATCTGTCTGCAGTATTTGTATAAAGATCTCATGTTTACCTGCACAGTTATGTTGAAAAAGGCAGCAATTTTGTATGGGGTGTCCTTACTTTTTATCACGGCTGTGTGTGCGTGTGTGTGTGTGTGTGTGTATATATATATATATATATATATATATATATATATATATATATATATATATATATATATATACACACCTTATCCCTGCCTTAACCCTCTTGGGCATGGAGGTCACCAGAGCTTCACAGGTTGTCACTGGAGTCCTCTTCCCCTCACTACTTTACATTGTAGCAAAGTGTAATTTCTTCAGTGTTGTCACATGAAAAGATAGAAGAAAAGATTTACAAAAATTTTGAGGGGTGTACTTACTTTTGTGAGATACTGTACATACATTTTTGATTACTAAAGCCTACTATTTTGATTCAGGTAATTAATCTGTGTTTGGAAACCATGACCACTCCTCAATATTTGGTGAATCACAGTTACCCCGGGGGAGGGGTGGGGGGTGTGCTTTCCCCTCCTCTGGAACAAAACTTCTGCTATTTTGAAAGTTTGAACTTGCCCTTTATTAGCTTAGTCAGTGCAGAACATTACTCTCTCAATTAACATGAATGATTTTCAATCCTGATGCTGTTGGTATTAGTAAAAAAATAGGAAGGTATTTTAGATATACTTGTTTTAAATGTTTTTTTTTTTTTCTGGTTTCGAGCCTAGGCCATAATGATGTCATACATCCCAGGAGTCTTCAGGGGAGGAGGAGCTTTCTCAGCTAAGCATGCCCTCCTGCCTTAAAGGAGAAGTCCAGCCTGAACTTGTTCGGATGGGCTTCTCCTATGGATCGCATGAGTGCAATTCGTTTTGCACTACTGCGACCCGTTTTCAACAGAGGTCCGACTGAAGTGCGCTCTCTTCTGACGACACTGGAATCAGTCTAGGCACCGCGTCATCATGACAATGGAAGTCTGGATCCGCTAGGTGCCTGGACTGATACCTGCCTCAGCTTCTCAGTGAGCCACTCCCACCCCCTCCACAGCTCAGTGCTTCAGTGAGCGTGGAGGAGCGGAGCGGAGCGGAGAGCTGCTGATTGACAGTCAGCAGCTCTCTGCTCGGGGAGCTATGAGAACCGAGCCATCGATCGCTCGGTTCTCAGTGTAGACGCGCCAGGGGACTGATGCGGCATCCACCTAGGTAAGTATGATGGGGGGAAAACCCCCCCAAACCCAATCTTCTCTTTGAATGCCTGAGCTAAGGGCAGATGGATTCCAGGAAGTAGAAATAAACATGAATCATCTGCCCTTACTCAAGATGACCATAGGTAGAAATGCGAGGGGGGTGTTTTTCAAAGTGATTTCTCAGCAAAAATAAAGCATGGAGACATGGATGGGTAGATGGATGGAGACATGAATGGAAGGGGAAGTTTTCTTTGAATATTAAAAATGAATCAAACAGTGGTTTCAGTTTGTTGTGTTCTGATAAAGTTTATTTCGACTTTAACCATGAGAGTACCAATTGTAAAAGAGCCTATAGACCAGGGTTTCTTAACCAGGGTTCTGTGGAACCCTAGGGTTCCTCCAATGGTTGCTAGGCCTTCCTTGAGCAATGACCAATTTTTGCCTCTAAGATAAGTTCCCACCGACACCAATGATCTTTTTAGCTATCTGTAGGTGGGAAATTCTTCCCCAAGACCACAGATGGAACACTCTTCCACTGACCATCACACCAATGTATCATGAGTTGTAGATATATCCAAGGTTATTTCAAGGGTTCCTCCGTGTTGAAAAGGTTGAGAAAGTCTGCTATAGACATTGGTTACCAGTCTCTCAATTTGGACTTTGTTGTTGGATCAGGTTGTGATTTGGGGTCCATGGAGCAGACCCATGGAGCAGACCCATGGAGCAGGCCATGGAGCAGACCCATGGAGCAGACCCATGGAGCAGACCCATGGAGCAGACCCATGGAGCAGACCCATGGAGCAGGCCATGGAGCAGACCCATGGAGCAGGCCATGGAGCAGACCCATGGAGCAGACCCATGGAGCAGGCCATGGAGCAGACCCATGGAGCAGACCCATGGAGCAGACCCATGGAGCAGACCCATGGAGCAGACCCATGGAGCAGGCCATGGAGCAGACCATGGAGCAAACCATGGAGCAGACCAGGACAGGCAGGTTTTTCCCCGGTGTCTGCAGCGAATCTCCAATGTTCCCCCCCAAGAATGAGTGTCTATGTAAGGAACACTCTTCCACTGACCATCGCACCAATGTATCATGAGTTGTAGGTATATCCATTTTTAACAGGGGTTCCCTGAGACCGAAAAGGTTATTTCAAGGGTTCCTCCATGTTGAAAAGGTTGAGAAAGTCTGCTATAGACATTGGTTACCAATCTCTCAATTTGGACTTTGTTGTTGGATCAGGTTGTGATTTGGGGTCCATCGAGCCGGCCATGGAGCAGACCCATGGAGCAGACCCATGGAGCAGACCCATGGAGCAGGCCCATGGAGCAGACCCATGGAGCAGGCCCATGGAGCAGACCCATGGAGCAGGCCCATGGAGCAGACCCATGGAGCAGACCCATGGAGCAGGCCATGAAGCAGACACATGGAGCAGGCCATGGAGCAGACACATGGAGCAGGCCATGGAGCAGACACATGGAGCAGGCCATGGAGCAGACACATGGAGCAGGCCATGGAGCAGACACATGGAGCAGGCCATGGAGCAGACCCATGGAGCAGGCCATAGAGCAGAGCCATGAAGCAGACCAGGACAGGCAGGTTTTTCCCTGGTGTCTGCAGCGAATCTCCAATGTCCCCCTCCTCCCCCCCCCCCCCCCCAAGAATGAGTGTTTACAATTCATCTCTTTATTGGAGAAGCTATTTCAGAAGACATCAAGAGTTGGCTCCATACACCTCCGTTCTCTCATGTCTGTGACCGGGCTTACACCAGAACATTGGCACCATACTGGTTATGAAATGGTCGCTGTTGATTCGGTCGCTCTTGGCTCCTGTATGGACCTGTTATTAAAAGTTTGCTGATCTTGCGTCTCACACCACCATTATAACTCTCAGCAGAAAAAAATCTTTGTTTTTCTTTTTCTTTTCTAGTAGTTGTTCCAAAAATGATTATCGCTGATTTGATGGTAATTACCGAGTGTGAGATAACAGGGCCGGGCCTGTTCCTTCCTGCAGATCTATATTTATCTGACTAGGAAACTGCGATCTTCCAGCAATGTGTTTGTCTGCTCGGTGAATCGATCATCGCTGTTCATTCTGTCTAACAGTTCTTTTAGCGGGGTCACCTCTATAAAGAACAACTCTAATAGATCAGCAGGGGTTACATTGTCTTGCCATCGGAAGCTGGTGAAATCACCGATACAAAATCCTAACACTCTCCGTGCCAAAACAAATAGAATAGGTAAAAAGGGATTAAGAAAAAAAAATAAAATGCTGACAAAATAGTGAGAAAATGGGGTGGATTTACTAAAGGGAAATAGACTGTGCACTTTGCAAAATGCAGTTGCTCCAGAGCTTAGTATATGAGGTAAGGCTTCACTTTCCAAAGAGTATCCAATCCAGTGGTGGCTGGTGCTTAAAATTTGTGGGGTGGTGCAAACAAACAAAAACCCCTTCGATTGCAGCCTCACTGTACCATCAAACACAGCTATTGTGCCATCAAACGCAGCCACTGTACCCATGAATTGCCTCCACTGTACCATCAAACGCAGCTATTGTGCCATCAAACGCAGCCAGTGTACCCATGAATTGCCTCCACTGTACCATCAAACGCAGCAGCCACTGTGCCCATCAATTGCCGCCACTGTGCCCATCAATCGCTGTCACTGTGCCCATCAATCGCTGTCACTGTGCCCATCAAATGCAGCCACTGTGCCCATCAAACGCAGCCACTGTGCCCATCAATTGCCGCCACTGTGCCCATCAAACACAGCCACTGTGCCCATCAATTGCCGCCACTGTTCCCATCAAACGCAGTCACTGTGCCCATCAATTGCCGCCACTGTTCCCATCAAACGCAGTCACTGTGCCTATCAAACGCAGCCACTGTGCCCATCAAACGCAGCCACTGTGCCCCATCAAGTACAGCTACTGTGCCCCATCAAATGCAGCCACTGTGCCCCATCAAATGCAGCACTGTGCCATCATATGCAGCCACTGTGCCCATAAAATGCAGCCTCACTTTGCCCATCAAATGCAGCCTCACTGTGCCCCATCAAATGGGGCCTCACTGTGCCCCATCAAATGGGGCCTCACTGTGCCCCATCAAATGGGGCCTCACTGTGCCCCATCAAATGGGGCCTCACTGTGCCCCATCAAATGCTCCCCCATCAAACGCAGCCACTCTGCCATATCAAATGCTGCCAGTGTGCCCCCCGCCCGCTGGCCCGCCGTCTCTGTACTTACCCTGTCTTGGTGGGACAGCACCTCGATGTCTTCTGCCATCCTCTCTTCACATCCTCTGCTATGATTGGACGCCTGATAGGCATCCAATCACAGCACCTGTCATTTCAGCCAATCAGGTGACGGGTAACAGATCCGAGCACCTGATTGGCGGAGAGGCGGTTTAGTGTTAGGAAAGCGAATATTCATTCACTTTTCTAACACAGTTGAGTGATCTGCGAGGGCCCAGCATGGCACTCGCAGGTTACCTTTTTTGATGCCTATTAGAGCCTATGGCTCTAATCAGGTGCTTAAAAAACCCAATGCACTAATCTATCTATTGGTGCTAGAGGGGTGGCTGGAGAGAGGGGGCGGCACCCATGTGCCCTTATGGACGCACTGCCACTGATCCAATCACGTGCAAGAAAGATTAAAAAAAAAAAAAACACAATTTTTGCCTGCACATGATTGGATGATGGAAGTCAGCAGACTTCATAGACTAAACTTTGGAGCAACTCGCACAGTGCACAGTCCTTTTCTCTTTAGTAAATCAGCCCCAATGTGTCTCCTGTTAAAGTGGAACTTCCCCCGAAAAGGAAAGTTCTGCTTTATGTCCTCCCCCTCCCCAAACTCTTCCACTTTTGGAACTATTTTTTATTTTTTTTTTGGGAGTAGGTTTTGTCCGAATCGCCTAGATGAAGAAATGGAATAATTACATTTTTTTTTCACAATTTTATTATA
The DNA here is from genome assembly GCA_037952835.1 of Lithobates septentrionalis. NCBI lineage: Eukaryota > Metazoa > Chordata > Amphibia > Anura > Ranidae > Lithobates > Lithobates septentrionalis. The sequence continues at coordinate 173,137 of JBBDGP010002481.1, forward strand.
TATACTGTCACCAGTGCAGCACAGCATCATCATACGACTGGTGTGGTGAAGATCAAGGACACGGACTGGTGACAGTATATATATATAAAAAAATAATAATAACATTTCTTTCAATTTTTTCATTTTCTTTTTAACTTTTTAATTTTTTTACAATTTTTTTTACATACTGTCACCGGTGCAGTACAGCATCATCATATGACTGGTGTGGCGGTGATCAGGAACACTGACTGGTGGCAGTACATTAAAAAATATATATAATACAATTGTTTAGAATTTTTTTCATTTTCTTTAAACTTTTTATTTTATTTTATTTTTTTTTACATACTGTCACCAGTGCAGTACAGGATCATCATATGACTGGTGTGGCGCTGATCAGGAACACTGACTGGTGACAGTATATTACAAAAAATATATAATACAATTGTTTATATATTTTTTTCATTTTCTTTAAACTTTTTATTTTATTTTTTTTTCCATTTTTTTACATACTGTTACCAGTGCAGTACAGCACCATCATCTGACTGGTTATGATCAGAGACACTGATCAGTGACTGGTGACAATATGAAAAAAAAATATATAATAACATTTTTTATAATTTTTTTTTTCTTTTTCTTTCAACTTTTTCCTTTATTTATTTATTTATTTTTTACATACTGCCACCAGAGCAGTACAGTGTCACCATAGTGACATTGTATTGCTCTCTGGGGAGGTGATCAGGATTTTTTTTTTTTACAATGTAATTCCTTGTTAAAGTGATGATCACTGTTATGAGCAATTATTTTTATCAATGGCGTCCTTTCATGTGCCATTTTGTACAATTGTGATAGCTGAGATTGGCCACAGCTATAACATGGTACAGGGGCACTGTGATTGGCCCTTTCTGCACCACGTGATCTCTGTGACCAAATCACAGAGATCACAGTATGTCTTTTGTAATAAGAAATACAATATAACAATTCTACTGAATGCTAGAACTGGATACATTGTTTGCTAATTCCCTACTGTACCATGCGATCCGGTGCAGGCAAATGCACTGCTTTTGTGACCTGCATTTGGGGTGTCATTCTGTTAACATTGACACCCCGCTGCAGACCGCAACTGCAGTGCGTCTTGATTGCGGTGCAGGAAATGCATTTTTGTTACACCTAGATTAGAGCTGCACGATTCTGGCCAATATGAGAATCATGATTTTATATATTTTTTTGCTTAAAATAAAGATCACGATTCTCACGGCGTAACATCATCTTTCACGTTATACAAAAAAATTGGGCTAACTTTACTGTTTTAGTTTTTTTTAATTCGTTAAAGTGTATTTTTTTTACCCCAAAAAAATTGCATTTGAAAGACCGCTGCGCAAAAACAGTGTGACATAAAATATTGCAGCAACCACCATTTTATTCTCTAGGGTGTCCGCTAAAAAAATATATATACTGTATATACTCGAGTATAAGTCGTTCCGAGTATAAGTCGTTCCGAGTATAAGTCGAGGCCCTAATTTACCACAAAAAAATGGGAAAAACTTATTGACCCGAGTATAAGACGAGGGTGAGAAATGCGCAGCTACTGTAAGTGGAAAAGAGGGTCAACAATGCCCATTTGCAGCATCACTGTGCCCATTTGCAGCCTCACTGTGCCCATTTGCAGCCATAGGTCCCCCGAACTTCAAACTCGGTAGTTAAGGGTTTCTAGATGCCCCCTAGCTGCAGCCAAAAATTTGGGGTCTCTAAACTCAAAGGGTCCCAAAATGACATTGCTACAGATGGACAGAGTTGACCGAATTTGGGGCCCCGTATCTTGGGGCCACTTAGTGCTAAGAACCCCAATTTGGTGTGCAATCTCAGTGGAACTAGCACCATAAAATATCCAAAGCTGGGGTTCCTAGCACCAAGTGGCCCCGAGATACCGGGCCCCAAAGATCGGTTCAGAAAATGTCAAGCACTTTTCTATAGCAGAGAATGATATTTTCCGAACCGGTTTTGGGGCCCCGTATCTCTGGGCCACTTGGTGCTAGGAACTCCATCTTTGGATATGTTATGGTACCAGTTCCACTGGCTTTGCACGCCAAATTTGGGGTTCCTAGCACTAAGTGGCCCTGAGATACAGGGCCCCAAAATCGGTTCAGAAAATGTCAAGCACTTTTCTATAGCAGAGAATGACATTTTCCGAACCGATTTTGGGGCCCCGTATCTCAGGGCCACTTAGTGCTAGGAACTCCATCTTTGGATATGTTGTTTTACCAGTTCCGCTGGGTTTGCACATTAAATTTTGGGTTCCTAGCACCAAAAAGTTCGGAAAATGAAATTTTTTGCTGCAGAAAAGTGCTTGACTCGAGTCGAGAGGGGCACTTTCAGCACAAAAAAATGTGCTGAAAAACTCGACTTATACTCGAGTATATATGGTATATGATTTTTGGGGGTTCATTTTCTAGCAAAAAAAAAAATGATGTTAACTTGAAACCAACAAGTGTCAGAAAAAGGGTTTAGTCTTTAAGTGATTAAACTTCCCTCATTTACAGACCGAAGTTCATTCCTTTGATCTAAAGAACAAAATGTTACAATGTTTATAGTTAGCTAAGTGCTGAGAAATGTTGTAAAACTTGACATACTGCCTGTTTTTTTTTTTTTTTTGACAGCGTTTGGCTTGAGCAGAGAATTCTCTGCATAGAGAGAATCTGGAAAATGCTTTGTTAAGATCGCGGGGGGGGAATTGCGATAATGATTCTTAACGATTAATTGTGCAGCTCTAGCCTAGATGTGAAAGGGGCCTTAAAAACATTTTTTTTTTTTTTGCGCGTTAATTTTTTTTTTTTCCTTCAATACTTGAATGCAAACCTAGCTATGATATAACAGGTTACGTTTTCTTTCTCCCTGTAGATGTTACAACCGTCCAGACGAGTATAACGTTTAAGCTGAATGATGGCGCTTGCAGAATGAAGCGGACAGACGCGTACCAGGGACTCGCCCAGAACAAGGTGTCAGGTAGGAACACGCTCCTTGGTAGGCACAAAGTAGGAGGAGCTCTCTTCCCTGTGTGTAAGCTGAAATCAGATTGTTTGTGGTCTGTGCCAACTTAAGGCTTACCTTTGAGGCCTCAGGCACACGGGTGGTGGGTGGTTTGGCCCGTTTGTCCAGCAGTTTCAGGTGCCCAGGAGGTACAGGTGCAGCGTCCAGTCCCACAAGCCAAAGCCTGTAGACTTGTCCAATTCGTTTTGTTTCGAATTCTTTTTCTTAACAAATCTCGACAAATTTGGGAATTCAGAAATAATCGAATTAACAAAAACCCTTTTAACAAATCTTTCTGAATATTCGTAAATTCGAATATTCCAAAACTCCGAATTTACGAATTTTCTAATTTACGGATTTCGAATTTTCGAATTTACGAAATTCGAAAATTCGAAATCCAAAAACCCAAAAATTTGGAAGTTTGAAATCCGAAAATTTTAAAATTCGAAAATCCAAAAATTTTAAAATTAGAAAATACGAAAATCAACGAAAATTCAAAAGTAGAACGAAAATTCGAAAATCTGAAATAATAACTAACTAATAATACCTAACTATTACTAACTATTAAATTATAGGTATTGGAATTTCCTTTCAAATTTGGCTGTTAGTGAACGTAACGAATACGAATTTTCATGTGACAACACTGAAGAAATGACACTTGTCTACAATGTAAAGTAGTGAGTGTACAGCTTGTATAACAGTGTAAATTTACTGTCCCCTCAAAATAACTCAACACACAGCCATTAATGTCTAAACCACTGGCAACAAAAGTGAGTACACCCCTAAGTGAAAATCTCCAAATTGGGCCCAAAGTGTCAATATTTTGTGTGGCCACCATTATTTTCCAGCACTGCCTTAACCCTCTTGGGCATGGAGGTCACCAGAGCTTCACAGGTTGTCACTGGAGTCCTCTTCCCCTCCTCCATGATGACATCACAGAGCTGGTGGATGTTAGAGACCTTGCGCTCCTCCACCTTCCGTTTGAGGATGTCCCACAGATGATCAATAGGGTTTAGGTCTGGAGACATGCTTGGCCAGTCCATCACCTTTACCCTCAGCTTCTTTAGCAAGGCAGTGGTCATCTTGGAGGTGTGTTTGGGGTGGTTATCATGTTGGAATACTGCCCTATGGCCCAGTCTGTGAAGGGAGGGGATCATGCTCTGCTTCAGGATGTCACAGTAGATGTTGGCATTCATGGTTCCCTCAATGATCTGTAGCCCCCCAGTGCCGGCAGCACTCATACAGCCCCAGACCATGACACTCCCACCACCATGCTTGACTGTAGACAAGACACACTTGTCTTTGTACTGCTCACCTGGCCATGCAGAAGAAATTTGATGCAGTGTGCGGCGTATGGTCTGAGCACTGAAAGGCTGACCCCCCACCCCTTTAACCTCTGCAGCAATGCTGGCAGCACTCATACATCTATTTCCCAAAGACAACCTCTGGATATGACGCTGAGCACGTGACCTCAACTTCTATGGTGGACCATGGCGAGGCCTGTTCTGAGTGGAACCTGTCCTGTTATACCGCTGTATGGTCTTGGCCACCGTGCTGCAGCTCAGTTTCAGGGTCTTGGCAAACTTCTTATAGCCTAGGCAATCTTTATGTAGAGCAACAATTCTTTTTTTTTTTCAGATCCTCAGAGAGTTCTTTGCCATGAGGTGCCATGTTGAACTTCCAGTGACCAGTATGAGAGAGTGAGAGCGATAACACCAAATTTAACAAACCTGCTCCCCATTCACACCTGAGACCTGGTAACACTAACGAGTCACATGACATCGGAGAGGGAAAATGGCTAATTGGGCCCAATTTGCACATTTTCCCTTAGGGGTGTACTGACTTTTGTTGCCAGCGGTTTAGACATTAATGGCTGCGGAGAGTATGTATGTGTATATATATATATGCATGCATTTCTTGCTTGGGCGAGAATGACATCCGGATTCTGTATGTGCACAGATGTGCCGCTGGGCTTTATGTCCTGACAGCTCAGCAGCACATCTGAACACGCACAGGTTTCCCCACATATCTGCACATCTTCCGGGTAGCACGGAAGTCCAAAAATGTCACCTGTTTTTGCGCATGCAGCGGAGATTTCCTGCTTGTGCGCACATAAGCCAAATGCCTTTGTCAGGACCTGATGGGCAGGCAGGGCCCTTCTGCATATCTATGCATGCTCCATAATGACGGAACATGGAGGGGGCGGAGCCACCAAAGCACGGGTTAATGCACCTCTTTAAGCATATCAAAGACCAGGGCAGTTACAAATATTCAGAATACGGACATTTTAATGATTATGCTTTGAACTTTTCATTTGAACGTCTCCTAACCCTTCGGGGGGGGGGGGGGGGGGGGGTTGAAGACAGACAGATAAAAAACATTTTAATGAGCAGGATACGAGAACGTAAACATCTATTTCAGGGATGGAGATGTCTGCTCCGTAATCAGAGGGCGCCGCCGTCGCAGCAGGATAAAAAAAAAATGAATGGGGTGCTAAATTGTTCCATTGTATCAAACTTCTTTTATCAGACGTTGTAATTAAAACAAAGAACGGAATAATCCATCCACCGCCTGCCGTCTTCCTTTCATCTCTTCTCTCTGCACAGAAAAACAAAATCTTGTCTACGACAGATTCAACTTCGTAAACATAACGTGCAGGCGGAGGGCCAGCGGACGCAAGACAGCTGCTAAGGAGACGGTTATCATGGCGCAGTTTGAGCTGGAGGCCAATCAGAAGGAGGTGACAGGTTGGTTGGCGTGGGGCCTGATGAAAACCGGGGCTTTATTAATTAAAAGAGCCGCCTGTATTGCTTTTCTCTGCCTTTTCTTGCTTTCTTGTCTAAGTATCTCCTGTTTTGTGACAATTTTGTGTGTGGAAATCGGGTGACCGTTGTCGGGCAGATCGTTAGATTGGTGAAAATATCATAACATCGGTTTTATTACCATTATTGCAATGCGTCCCTCTGTAGAGGCGGTGAGGGGGACATTGACCGGTTTTCATTATCTTGCAGAGTCGTGCAGTTTTAGCTGCGTAAGGAGGAAAGCGGAAAAAAGGCTGCGAAAGACGATCAGGACGCTGAGAAAAGCCATCGGCAAGGACCACTTTCATGTTCGGTTGTCTGGGAAGGACTTTGAGCTCACCAAAAAGATCCCCAAGATGCCGGAGCTCCCGGAGATGTGCGGAAGTGGTCAGGTGCGAGTGGACAATAGATGCGGTAAGCCACCCCTTCCTCATTTGGGAAAGATGTTAGTTTTTAGGAAGAATTCGATTTTTTTTTAAAGACTAAAGGCCACATCCACAATTCCATCGTGGTAGGGCAAATTCAAAATACCAGCAACTGGTTCAATTTAAAGTTACCCTTAATTGGTCCCAAACACCCACAATAGGGTGATTTTAATGTAAACGTCAATGGACCCCAAAGATCATTATCAAAGTCAATTATAACCTTAGTGGGCTTCAAAGACCATCAACAGGGTCAATTATAACCTTAGTGGGCTTCAAAGACCATCAACAGGTTCTGTTTAAAGTTACACTTAGAGCCCCCCTAGACCGTGAACAGGGTCTATTTAAAGTTACCCTCAGCGGGTTCCAAAGGCCAACAACCGTGTTGATTTGAAAAATGACCCTTGGTGGACAAAATCCATTAATAGGGTCAATTTTAAGTTACCCTTAGTTGGCCCCAAAGACCATTGGCTGGGTCCATTTAAGGTTACAGTTAGTGGGTTGCAAAAGACTATTATTGGGTCCATTTTAATTTACCATTAGTGGGACTCAAAGACCACCAATGAGGCCCAAATAAAACTACCCTTAATGGGCCACAAAGACCATCAACAGTGTCTAATTACAGTTACCCTTAGTGGATCCCAAAGACCTTCAACAGCGCCAATATAAAGTTACCCTTAGTGGGCCCGAAGACTATCAACAACTTAAACTTATCCTTTTGGGACCCGAAACAGCATCAACAAGGTCAATTTAAACTTACCCATAGTGGTCCCTAAAGACCATCAACAGAGTTCATATACTGACTCTTAGGCCCCTTTCACACTTGTGCGACCTGAAAGTCGCGCGATTTTTGCCTCAACGTTGATGCGATTTTGCCGCTACTTTGATGACTTGAAACAATGCCCGTGTAATCTTGAGGCCTATGGACCTCAAGTTGCATTAAAGCCGGACCAAAGTAGTGCAGGGACTACTTTGAAGTCGCTGCGACTTGAAGTCGCACAGATTTGAATGGTACTCATTGGAAATCATGGGGTATGACTTGTCATGTGACTTTGCGATCCCAAGTCGCAGGACAAGTCGCACAAGTGTGAAAGGGGCCTTAGTGCATTCCAAAGATCATCAACAGGGTTGATTTTAAATGTAATCTTTGAACCCTAGACCAGTGTTTCTCAACTCCAGTCCTCAAAGCGCTCAAACAGGTCATGTTTTCAGGCTTTCCATTATTTTGCACAGGTGATTTGATCAGTTTCACTGCCTTAGTGATTACCACAGCCGTTTCATCTGAGGGAAATCTTGAAAACATGACCTGTTGGGGCGCATTGAGGACTGGAGTTGAGAAACACTGCCCTGGACCATGAACAGGGTGCATTCAAAGATACCACTAGTGGGCCTCGATGACCATCAACAGGGTCCATATAACGTTACCCTTAGTGGGTTCCAAAGACCATCAACAGGGTTGATTTAAGGTTATACTTAGTGGGCCCCAAAGACTATCAACAAGGCCCAATTAAAGTTACTGTTAATGGATCCCAAAGACCATCAACAGTGTTCATTTAGTTTTCTTTAGTGGGCCCCAAAGGCCATCAACAGGGTAAATTTAAAATTACCCTTAATGGGCCTCGAAGACCATAAACAGGGTCCATATAATGTTACCCTTAGTGGGTTCCAAAGACCATCAACAGGGTTGATTTAAGTTTATACTTATTGGGCCCCATAGACTATCAACAAGGCCCAACTATCCCAAAGACCATCAACAGTGTTCATTTAGTTTCCTTTAGTGGGCCCCAAAGACCATCAACAGGGTCCATATAACGTTACCCTTAGTGGGTTCCAAAGACCATCAATAGGGTTGATTTAAGTTTATACATAGTGGGCTCCTTATAGCATCAATATGATCCATTTAAGGTTATCCTTATTGGGCTCCAAAAACCATCAACAGGGTTAATTTAAAGATACTATTAGTGGCATGATGCCACACCCCAGAATCCATGAGAGGCCACATACTCTACTATCCCTGCTCTACTGAGATCTTTACTGTTTGGCATGTTCAGTGACACACATCCTATTGGGTCCTGCTCCATCCTTGCATGCGCCCTATGATCTCCATTGGAAAGCCATTTCTGGCCTGTTAGATTCGTTTGTGGCCCTGAACGATCTAACTAAGCGTGTGTAAATTGCAGCTTGTGCTTTAGAGGTCTGTAAACAACAGGCAGAGGTTAAGCTGATAAGCATGTGGAAATGAGCCTAGAGCTCCATCTTCCGACTGGGAAATGGAAGTATGAAATATTCCTTATATGCCTAAACATTACCGTAAAAAAAAAATATGTATTTACAAAAAGTGGTTTCTGGTCCTGAACTTGATAAGTAAACACATTATATAGAAAAACACTTTACATCTCCTTTAAACTGTATCTAAAGTACTTTTTTTTTTTTTTTTTTGCAAATGTAAAAAATATTTTAGATACACTTCAAGGAATTTAGGAACTCTCTGGATTTCTGGCAGCTCAACAATTTTTTTTTTTATTTGAACCATTTTTAAAGGAATGAAAAAAAATTGGGAAAAGCGCGTGTATTTTTTTTTCCAGCCTGACATACATTTTTAAATATAGAATTATATTTTAAACAATCTTATGCGGGTGCCCGGCCAGACTAAAGTCAGATCTTTGTCATAAGAATGCTCCTTTTGTCCTGGTCTCCTGTCGCTGTTGCGTCCAGAGCTCCTCCGGCACAGGTTTGGTGTGTAAACGGCTTCTCATACGAGGTGACGATAATTCGCTCTGACAGCCATTCTGCAGTCTGTTTGCTCGTGAAAGGCGATTACAAGCACAGCTGTCGGTATGGTTTCCATAATCCTCTGCGGCTTGTCAGACGCTTATTAAGATAACATCTGACCCTCGTCCCGAACACCTTTGTTTCGTCACCCTCATTTATCATCCAGGGAAGCCTAAATGGGAGATCTTTTTGGACTTGCCAGGAAACTCAAGTTAAGTAAACAGCTACATTGTATCAAATTGAAGTGCATGGCTCCCCATTTTCCCTCAAACAACATTACTTAAGGGTTTTTTTTCTCTTCTGTTGAGGGACACTGGACGTCATCTGCTGTTGGGTTATACTGACATCTACAGGAGGATTGGACACTGGCAAACAAAAAAATCAAGATAACTTTTCCTACTCCCAGCATGCCTTTTGTTAGTGTCCTTGGAAGATGGACACCCATTCCTAAGGTCTGCTAGGAAAAGTCTACCATTTTTTTGCTGTTTTTTCTTACCCAATGGGAATTTTGTGGTTAGTTCCACCTCATTTTGGTGGGTTCTTGTTAACCATCTTCTCCCTAGATTCTGCTAAGGTCTGCTAGGAAAAGTCTACCATTTTTTTGCTGGCTTTGTTTGTTTATTTGACCGTTATGGGGTCAAGTGAGTAGAGGCTCATTGCCTTTCTACTTAGATCGGCTGATCTTCCTTTATAAGGACATTATCCCTAGGTTCCTAGTTAAGGTTTCCTTCTAGGGGCTTCCTCCCTTCACTTGTTGACCACATCAGCTTGTGGGTTTTTTCTTACCTAATGGGAATTTTGTGGTTAGTTCCACCTCATTTTGGTGGGTTCTTGTTAACCAGCTTCTCGCTAGATTCATGGTTCAATGTTACCTTCCACTGTTCTCCCCCTGGTCATGTAATCAGGTTTCCCTACCCCCTCAGGAAGGGAGTTTTGCCTCATCTGGTGTCAGATTTGGGCATAGGTCCTTCCAGCAGTCCCCAATTCTGTTTTTTGTTGGACTTGTTAGTGGTTGTTGTTGCTCACCCCTCATTTTGACTGCTTTTGGATGTTCCAAGGGTTAAAAACTTCCTATTTCTTTCATTGGATGAGAAGGAAAATTTGATTTCTGTACTCCTTTATAAAATTATTTTTTTGGAGTCCATTGAAGGACACAGGTTCTACCCCTTCATGTTTATGATCATGCTCTTGGTACTGCTTGTTAAAAATTCAGGCATGCTGGGCTTAGAAGAAGTTATCCTGAGCTGACCTACAGTTTTTCCTGTTTTTTTTGCCAGTGTCTAGTCTTCCTATAGGCAGCATTATAACCTGACAGTGGCATCGCTATGGGGGTGCGGACCACCAGAGGTGTGACACCCAAGCTGTGGCGCCACTGCCATTCTCTCTGGCGGGAGCTGTCTGCGAGGGGCAGGATAGCTGAGGACAAAGGATGGGGCTGCCCAAGTTAACAGCTGGTGATTGGTTGTTTTGGCGGCCCTTGCAACCAATCATCAGCTTGCAGCTCCCACCCTCTGTCCAGACCTGCTGTGCCTCCAGCCCTCTGGACTATCTATGTAAGGTAAGACAGGAGGAGGAGCAATGAGGGGCGATGTGGGGGGGAACTGAGGACAGCAATGGGGGACGGGAGCTGAGGACAGCAATGGGGGATGGGAGCTGAGGACAGTAATGGAGTGCTGTAGGGGGCGGGACTGAAGACAGTAATGGGGTCACTGAGGACATTAATGGGGTCACTGAGGATATTATTAGGGGGAACTGAGAACATTATTGGGGGGGCCTGAGGACAGAAATTGGGCCTGAGGACAGTAATAGGGTCTGAGGACAGTAATTGGGTCACTGAGGATATTATTTGGGGGGACTGGGGACAGTAATTGGGTCACTGAGGACATTATTGGTGGACTGAAGACATTATTGGGGGGGGGGGGGACTAAGGACAGTAATAGGACAGGAATTGGGCCGCTGAGGACAATAATGGGGTGGGAGAGCTTCGCTGATGCACTAGCCTGCTCAGTGCCCCACTGGGGGGGGGGGGGGGGGTGACACCAACCCTAGTGACGCCACTATAACCTGACAGTCAGGAATCAACAGCTGAGATAGCCAGATCTGCGTAGCTACACAAGGAAACTGAGAAAAAACTATATGTATTAAAGTAAATGTATTAATCATAAAACTAAAGACATCCAAACACCCGGACACAGCAAACAAAAAAATACAAGTGAACCACAAGTAACGGAAGGCCTAACTACAAACTATCTATACACAATATGTACAAAAATGAGGAACATGGATTAACATGGAACAGATGGGAAGGGGGAACCAGGACTGGGATCAGGAACAAGAGGAGCAGAAAAGAGACAGCAACGCACAGGATGCAGGGTAAGAGCAAGAGCAGGAGCAGGGTAAATGGCACTCAGTATCTGGCAGCAAGCAAAGCAAAACACTGACTCAAAGTGTACTAGCAGAGGAGAGACTAAATACCCGCCCAGCAGCCAGCATCAGGTGAAGACTTAATGCCAGAAACTGCTGGCTGCTGCGAGCCACCTGCTGGTGGACACTGGCCCTACAACTCTGGGAGGTACAGTGCCAGCAGCAGATGATCCAGGTCCTGACACTAAGGCCCCTTTCACACTGGGGCGGTGGGGGCATCGGCGGCAAAACAGCGCTATTTTTAGCGCTGCTTTACCGTCGTTTTAGCGGCGGTGTTCGGCCGCTAGCGGTGCGGTTTTAACCCCCGCTGGCGGCCGAAAAAAGGTTAAAACTGCCCGCAAAGCGCCGCTACATCGGCGCTATGCTGGCGGTATAGCCGCGCTGCCCCATTGATTTCAATGGGCAGGAGCGGTTTAGGAGCGGTGAATACACCGCTCCTTCACCGCTTCAAAGATGCTGTTTGCAGGAGTTATTTTTCTCTCCTGCCAGCGCACCGCTCCAGTGTGAAAGCCCGAGAAACCGTAGCGGCAGTTTTAGGTTGGTTTACAGGCGCTATTTTTAGCGCAATAGCGCCTGCAAACCGCCCCAGTGTGAAAGGGGCCTAATAGTCAAGACTTCATGCGTCCCTTTTAACATATCTTCTGTTCCCAGGACAGGAAAAGAAGGGAATTCACCCCAACAGGGTCACAGAGGGTGGGGAAAAAAAAGGTTCTTTCCCTTCCACTGTCTATTAATGTAGCTTTAAAAAAAGAAGAGTTTGAAAAAAGGTTTGGGATACAAATATATAGGATATAAGTTGACATACCAGGGACCCATTTACTATAGTTATCTGCAGCAGTGAGCATGAAAGCTTCTAAATCAGGAAGAGTTGTTATCACACCAGCAGTGAAAATAATCTGGTGGTTGTGTGAGAGATAACATGATGTTTGCAATATACTGTATCTCCACTAAACTATTCAGAATTAATGCAGAGTACACACTGTGCTTGAGCTGCCTGCCCACCAACATGCAGGAAAGGTATTAGTGCTAGGAATGGCTCTGTGTATTCTCTGATAAATACCATATGGCAATATGGGGGTTTAGTAAGTAATAGTCGGTAGTGTTCTTCTATGGTGTAACGTGACTGTGTTCTGTGTTTAGGTTAATGACATATCTTATAGAAACCTTTCTCAAACAGGGTTCTTCTAGTGGGTGATGGGGGTTCCTTGAAAAGAGAGCAGTGGCAGATTGATCTCCTGGCCATGAATGTAAGGCTTTACTTTCACTACGACAGCAATGTAAGGGGTAACTACTCCACTAACCACCAATGATAGGGATTACTTCCTCACTGCTCACCAATGTAAGGGGTCGCTTTTCTACTGACAACCAGTGTAAGGGGGTACTTCTCCACTAACCACCAATATAAGAGGTCACTTCTCCACTAACTACCAACGTAAGGGATTCCATAATCCACTGACCACTAATGTAAGGGGCACTTATCCTCTGATCACCAATGTAAGTTGTCACTTCTCCACTAACCACTAATGTTGGGGGGGGGGGGGTCCAGTTTCCCACTGACCATCAATGTAAGGGGTCACTTCCCCACTGACCACCAATGGAAGGGCTTCTCCACTGACCACCAATGGAAGGGCTTCTCCACTGACCATCAACCCAACGTAAGGAGGCCCTTCTCCACTGACCACCACTGTAAGGTACCCTTCTCCATTGGCCACCAATGTAAAGGGTCACTTCAACATTGACCATGAACAAAAGGGATCCACAATGACCATCAATGTAAGGAGTCACTACACCACTGATCACCAACAAAAGCCATCACTTCTCCACTGACCACCAATGTAAGGTGACATGTCTCCACTGACCACCAATGTAAGATGAAATGTTCCCACTGACCACCAGTGTAAGGTCACATGTCTCCACTGACTACCAATGTAAGGAGGCACTTCTCCACTGACCATCAAAGTAAGGGGGCACTTCTCCACTAACCAATAATGTAAGTGGGGCCCTTCTCCATTGAACACCAACGTATGGGGGCCCTTCTCCATTGACCACCAACATATGGGGGCCCTTCTCCATTGACCACCAACGTATGGGGGCCCTTCTCCATTGACCACCAACGTATGGGGGCCCTTCTCCATTGACCACCAACGTATGGGGGCCCTTCTCCATTGACCACCAACGTATGGGGACCCTTCTCCATTGACCACCAATGTATGGGGGCCCTTCTCCATTGACCACCAAGGTATGGGGGCCCTTCTCCATTGACCACCAACGTATGGGGGCCCTTCTCCATTGACCACCAACGTATGGGGGCCCTTCTCCATTGACCACCAACGTATGGGGGCCCTTCTCCATTGACCACCAACGTATGGGGACCCTTCTCCATTGACCACCAACGTATGGGGGCCCTTCTCCATTGACCACCAACGTATGGGGGCCCTTCTCCATTGACCACCAACGTATGGGGGCCCTTCTCCATTGACCACCAACGTATGGGGGCCCTTCTCCATTGACCACCAACGTATGGGGGCCCTTCTCCATTGACCACCAACGTATGGGGGCCCTCCTCCATTGACCACCAATGTATGGGGGCCCTTCTCCACTGACCACCAACTTATGGGGCCCTTCTCCACTGACCACCAACATACAAGGCCCTTGTCTGCTGACCACCAATATAAGGGGACCCTTCTCCTCTGACCACCAGTGAAAGGGGTCATTTCAACATTGACCATGAACAAAAAGGGTCCACACTGACCATCAATGTAAGGAGTCACTACACCACTGATCACTAACAAAAGAAAGGGATCACTTGTGCCCTGACCCCAATGTAAGGGGTCACTCTTAAACTGACCACCAATATAAGGGGACTCTTCTCAAGTGACCACCAATGGAAGAGGTAACTTCTCCACTGACTGACCTGGGTGACTCCAGTTTTTGCTGCCTTATTTGTATTCTTTTATTGAAGTCTCTAAGGCCTACTGATCTCACATGTACTTTGGATTGGAGATGAAATCATTTTAGTGGGTTTTCCCGGAGATCCGAGTTATTTTATGGGTTCCTCGGTGGTAAAAAGGTAGAAAAAGTCTTTCTTGCAGTATCTCCTGCAGACACATGCGAAGGCGTCTTGTGGTGGTCGGAGTCAGTCGTCTTGCTCCTGGTGGGAAAGTAACGTTTGAAGTTATTTTTATTCCTCCAGTTTATTGGATGACTTGTAGACTGTATGTAGACCGTAACAAAATACGACTCGTTATCTGATGGTGGAACTTCAATGCCATCTGTAGCCGGGGGGGGGGGGGGGGGGGGAGGGGTCTGCGTTCAATGTTGTCATTGATCAGGGTCACCAGTCCTGGGGGTGTTTTTTTTTTGAGGTACTACAAGTCTCAGCATGTCCTAGCAGCCAAAACACGGGACATGTTCAACCTACACATAATACATTCTACAAATACATTAACTCCTTCCCACCCAGACCAATCCTGACACTTCTCTCCTACATGTAAAAATCATCATTTTTTTGCTCGAGAATTACTCAGAACCCCCAAACATTTTATATAATTTTTTAGTAGAGACCCTAGGGAATAAAATGGTGGTCATTGCAACTTTCTATCTCGCACGGTATTTGCGCAGCAATTTTTCAAACGCATTTTCATGCATTAACTACTTCAATACCAGGCACTTACACCCCCTTCCTGCCCAGGCCAATTTTTAGCTTTTAGCGCTGTCGCTGTTTAAATGACAATTGCGCGGTCATACAACACTGTACCCAAACAGAACTTTTATCATTTTGTTCCCACAAATAGAGCTTTCTTTTGGTGGTATTTGATCACCTCTGCGCTTTTTAATTTTTTTGTTAAACAAATAAAAAAATGTATTTTGTTTCTGTTATAAAATTTTGTAAATGAGTAAGTTTTCTCCTTCACTGATGGGCACTGATAAGGTGGCACCTATGAGGTGGCACTGATGGAAACTGATGATGGGCACTGATAGGCGTCACTGATGGGTACTGGTAGAGGGCACTGATGGGTGGCACTGATTTGCAGCACTGATGGGCATTGATAGGCGGCACTGATTGGGCACAAATGGGTGGCACTGGTAGGCACTGATGGGCACTGATAGGCGACACTGATGGGCACTGAAAGGCTGCACTGATGGGTACTTATGGGTGGCACTGATAGGGGGCACTGATGGGCACTAATACATGGCACTGATACGTTGCACTGATATACGGCACTGATAGATGGCATTGTTAGGCATCACTGATGGCACTGGCAGGCATTGGGGATGGGCACTGATTGGCAGCTGCCTAGGCACTGATTGGCACTTCCCTGGTGGTCTAGGGTGGCATATCTGGTGGTCCAGTGTGGTGGTCCTGGCGGCATTCTGGTGGTCCTGGGTGGGCATCCGAGGGGGGGCTGCGTTGATAAACAATCAGCACAGACCCCCCCTGTCAGGAGAGCAGCCGATCGGCTCTCCTCTACTCGCGTCTGTCAGACGCGAGTGAGGAAAAGCCGATCAATGGTTCTTCCTGTTTACATCGTGATCAGCCGTGATTGGACATGGCTGATCACATGGTAAAGAGCCTCCGTCAGAGACGGAGCAGGATTCAAGCCACTGGGGTGTGCAGTACCGCATTTGGCCAGGGTTGGGGAGGGCGCTGGTAATGCTCAGAGACACTCGGTTCCGGCGCCTCCCCCCGCACCTCTGGCCACATGCGGTACTGCATAGACCAGCAGTGGCTGTGGAACAGATTATCTGAGTTTCCATTATTTTCTATGGGAAAACTCGGTTTGATATACGAGTGATTGGATTACAAGCTCTGGAATGAATTATGCACGTAATCCAAGGTATTGCTGTACTTAAAAATCCCCATAGGCGATGCTTTAAAAAATTTTACAGGTTACCTGTTTAAAGTTACAGATGAGGTCTAGCACTAGAATTATTGCTCTTGCCCTAACATTCGCGGCGATACCTCACATGTGTGGTTTGAACGCCGTTTACATATGCGTATGCGTTCGCTTCTGCGAGCGAGTACGCGGGGACGGGGGCACTTAAAAAATGTTTTATTGTTTATTTTACTTTTTATTTTTCTATTTTGACGCTTTCTTTTTGCATTTTTTTTTTTGATCACTTTTATTCCTATTACAAGGAATGTAAACACCCCTTGCGATAGGAATAGGGCATGACAGGTCCTCTTTACAGTGAGATCTGGGGGGGGGGGGGGGTCTATATATCCCCAATTCTCTCCTCTAGGCTGGGAAGCCTGAAATAAAAAAAAAAAAAAAAAACCCATCTTGGCTCCCCAGCCAAGGCGGCGGCATACTTTCGAATGCAGAGGCCGGGCGTGATGTCATAACATAGCGCCCGGCCTCCGAAAGGTCATAGAATAGGTCAAAGGTCGCCGGATTCTCTTTGGTCAACTTCCGGCGCCGGCCGATTCCTTCTCCGGCTCGCCGATCGCACGGGAGAGCCAGTAGAAGCACCGGAGGGCAGTGGGGGGGGGGGGGGGATCTTATATCTGGAGAGCGGTGATGTCACTCCTCTATAGTATATCTTATATCTGGAGAGCGGTGATGTCACTCCTATATAATATATCTTATATCTGGAGAGCGGTGATGTCACTCCTGTATAATATATCTTATATCTGGAGAGCGGTGATGTCACTCTGTATAATATATCTTATATCTGGAGAGCGGTGATGTCACTCCTGTATAATATATCTTATATCTGGAGAGCGGTGATGTCACTCCTGTATAATATATCTTATATCTGGAGAGCGGTGATGTCACTCTGTATAATATATCTTATATCAGGAGAGCGGTGATGTCACTCTGTATAATATATCTTATATCTGGAGAGCGGTGATGTCACTCTGTATAATATATCTTATATCTGGAGAGCGGTGATGTCACTCTGTATAATATATCTTATATCTGGAGAGTGGTGATGTCACTCCTGTATAATATATCTTATATCTGGAGAGTGGTGATGTCACTCTGTATAATATATCTTATATCTGTAGAGCGGTGATGTCACTCTGTATAATATATCTTATATCTGGAGAGTGGTGATGTCACTCTGTATAATATATCTTATATCTGGAGAGTGGTGATGTCACTCTGTATAATATATCTTATATCTGGAGAGCGGTGATGTCACTCCTGTATAATATATCTTATATCTGGAGAGTGGTGATGTCACTCTGTATAATATATCTTATATCTGGAGAGTGGTGATGTCACTCCTGTATAATATATCTTATATCTGGAGAGCGGTGATGTCACTCTGTATAATATATCTTATATCTGGAGAGCGGTGATGTCACTCCTGTATAATATATCTTATATCTGGAGAGTGATGTCACTCTGTATAATATATCTTATATCTGGAGAGCGGTGATGTCACTCCTGTATAATATATCTTATATCTGGAGAGCGGTGATGTCACTCCTGTATAATATATCTTATATCTGGAGAGCGGTGATGTCACTCTGTATAATATATCTTATATCTGGAGAGCGGTGATGTCACTCTGTATAATATATCTTATATCTGGAGAGCGGTGATGTCACTTCTGTATAATATATCTTATATCTGGAGAGCGGTGATGTCACTTCTGTATAATATATCTTATATCTGGAGAGCGGTGATGTCACTCTGTATAATATATCTTATATCTGGAGAGCGGTGATGTCACTCTGTATAATATATCTTATATCTGGAGAGCGGTGATGTCACTTCTGTATAATATATCTTATATCTGGAGAGCGGTGATGTCACTCTGTATAATATATCTTATATCTGGAGAGCGGTGATGTCACTCTGTATAATATATCTTATATCTGGAGAGCGGTGATGTCACTCTGTATAATATATCTTATATCTGGAGAGCGGTGATGTCACTCCTGTATAATATATCTTATATCTGGAGAGTGATGTCACTCTGTATAATATATCTTATATCTGGAGAGCGGTGATGTCACTCCTGTATAATATATCTTATATCTGGAGAGCGGTGATGTCACTCCTGTATAATATATCTTATATCTGGAGAGCGGTGATGTCACTCTGTATAATATATCTTATATCTGGAGAGCGGTGATGTCACTCCTGTATAATATATCTTATATCTGGAGAGTGATGTCACTCTGTATAATATATCTTATATCTGGAGAGCGGTGATGTCACTCCTGTATAATATATCTTATATCTGGAGAGCGGTGATGTCACTCCTGTATAATATATCTTATATCTGGAGAGCGGTGATGTCACTCTGTATAATATATCTTATATCTGGAGAGCGGTGATGTCACTCTGTATAATATATCTTATATCTGGAGAGCGGTGATGTCACTCCTGTATAATATATCTTATATCTGTCGCTCTGTATTTTCGGTATAGAAGGTGTCCTTTGTCCCGGGTGATACATTGTATCTGATGGGGAATAATGTTTCTCCTTCCTGTGTCTGGACGGCCCGTTGTGAAGTTTTTCTAGAAGGAGATTAATCTGTAAATCTCCCGTCTCAATCTGTATAAAAGAAGTAAATATGGCCCCCGGACGCTGCGTGAATCTATATTTTCCGATGGGGCCAATGGGCCGGCGCTGACCTGGTCACCGGGTTCACATCCAGCAAAGCATGGCCGTGTCTCGCTGGGGCCTTCGCATCGGCCGAGGAGACACTTGTGAAAAGAGGTGAAGTGCTTTTAAATGTCTTTGTTGGCATTAATCCCGGCACCCCGCCGGGGCCCCTCTATGCATCACAAAGGCTCCAAAGTTTTTTTTAAAAACAGCTGCTTGAGCTGCGAGAATCGCCTTTTAGTGGTCACTGGAGCCTGACAAAGAGACGGGGCTGTGAAAACCCCACTCTGCTAAAGCCAATTGCTTCCTTTGTTGGGGGCTGAAGATAAAAGGGGATTAGGATTCTTCATCCTTTAACACCCCAATTATACAGGGCCCCGCATGGCCCAACTTTGTTCTCCGGGATCTCCAGTGGTCAGACGGATCCGGCCAATAAGCAGCAGCCATATTGAGGACCCGAAATGCACAGAGACACCATCCGCAATCTAGAATGTATCGCTCTGCTTCCTACTCCGTCCTAATGGGCCTTCCAGTACCTAAAGTGGACCTTCATGTGACAACACTGAAGAAATGACACTTGTCTACAATGTAAAGTAGTGAGTGTACAGCTTGTATAACAGTGTAAATTTGCTGTCCCCTCAAAATAACTCAACACACAGCCATTAATGTCTAAACCGCTGGCTACAAAAGTGAGTACACCCCTAAGTGAAAATCTCCAAATTGGGCCCAAAGTGTCAATATTTTGTGTGGCCACCATTATTTTCCAGCACTGCCTTAACCCTCTTGGGCATGGAGGTCACCAGAGCTTCACAGGTTGTCACTGGAGTCCTCTTCCCCTCCTCCATGATGACATCACAGAGCTGGTGGATGTTGGAGACCTTGCGCTCCTCCACCTTCCGTTTGAGGATGTCCCACAGATGATCAATAGGGTTTAGGTCTGGAGACATGCTTGGCCAGTCCATCACCTTTACCCTCAGCTTATTTAGTAAGGCAGTGGTGGTCTTGGAGGTGTTTGGGGTGGTTATCATGTTGGAATACTGCCCTGCGGTCCAGTCTCTGAAGGGAGGGGATCATGCTCTGCTTCAGTATGTCACAGTACATGTTGGCATTCATGGTTCCCTCAATGATCTGTAGCCCCCCAGTGCTGCTACTAACAAGTCACATGACTCCGGGGTCACATTAAAAGATAGAATAAAATATTTAGAAAAATGTGAGGGGTTTACTCATTTTTGTGAGATACTGTCTGTTGGGTGCAGCATGCTAAGCAATTTCATTGTTGTAACCCTTCCAGGTATTAATTTCCTCTCACAGAGATCACAGGACTCCCCCCTGACAATGCCTTCATCTGCTTTTTTCACTAGAAGGGACAGCACCATCTTTGTTCAGGCATCATTCAGGGTCACCATCTACTTCCTTAATGGAGATGCTGGCATAGATGACACAATCATGCAAATCCTGGTGCCTGTGCAGTTCTTGGCTTTGTTTACACATGTCTGACACAGATCATCCCTCTGCTTCACCTTGTCACTTGCTAAAAAGTTACAATGTACAGTCTGATCACTGGGGGAGAGGAGACTGAGGAAATGCTTCCTCCTGCCTACAGCAGGCAGACTGATGGCATCATCTCAGCCTAGAAAAGTCACTGGGGTGAGGGGAGACTGAGAAAATGCTTCCTCCTGCCTGCAGCAGACTGATGACTTGATCTCAACCTAGCTAAAGTCATTGGGGGGGAGAGGAGAGTGAGAAATGTTTTCCTCCTGCCTGCAGCAGACTAAAGCCATTTTCTCAGCTTAGAAAAAGTAATTGGGAAGGGGAGACTGAGGAAATGCTTCCTCCTGCCTGCAGCAGACTGATTACAGCATCTTGGCCTAGGCAGTCACTGGGGTGCTGATGCAGCAGACTGATGACATCATTGCAGCCAAGACAAAGTCACTGGGGGGGGGGGGGGACTGAGGAAATGCTTCCTCCTGCCTGCAACAGACTGATTACATAATCATGGCCTAGGCAAAGTCACTGGGGGGAGGGAGACTGAGGAAGTGCTTCCACCACTATATCAGCCTAGGCAAAGTCACTGGGGGGCTGATCAGCAGACTGATGACATCATCGCAGCCAGGCAAAGTCAATGGGGGAGGGGAGACTAAGGAAATGCTTCCTCCTGCCTGCAACAGACTGATTACAACATCACGGCCTAGGCAAAGTCACTGGGGGACTGATCAGCAGACTGATGACATCATCACAGGCCTAGGCAAAGTCACTGGGGAGAGGGGAAGACTAAGGAAATGCTTCCTCCTGCCTGCAGCAGAGTGATGCCATCATCTCAGCTTATATGGAGTCAGGAATGTGTTTCAGGCAGACTAGTAAATCTACCACGTTTCCACTTTAATGCTGAATTTCAAGCATATACTAACCAAAAAGGTAAAAGCACACCAGTCAATGCCGTTATTATTCATTAGAAGTAAGTAAATGCATTTTCTGTGCAGGTAATATGCAAATTTGTTTATAGATCAGCTTCTTATTATGCACATCTGTACTCTGGGAGAGCCAGAGATAGGAGCCAATCAGTGCTCAGTGCTGTCGGTCTAACACTAGCAGATTGCAGACAGGAGGAGAGAGCATGAGCAGACCCCATTGGCTTACTGATTCTCCTGTAATGTCCAATCAGAAGTCTGTGGGCGGATCGCTGGCGAAGCTTTATTACTTTACTGCATTAGAAATGATCCGTGTAGTGAGCTGTTTGCCCCAAGTTCTGGAATCAATCGTCACGGCCAGGAAGAGCGCAAAACTGCGATCCTCATTTTACACAAAATGGCCTTTGTTGTGGGGCCCAAATGTGTAACTAAGTTATTACTAAAACATAAGACTCTTGCTTCGCAACTTTTACTTTCCCAAATAACAAAATAGCAACATTGTAAAGTTTGTGAGCGAATAAAAACCCAAATTGTTCATAAAGGACATTTCTGTGGGCAGATGGACTCTGCTGTGCTTTGCAATGTTGGCGGTTGGCATGGCTCGCCTGCGCTTTACCCTCTGCATACTAACCGGCGTGCTTTTCTCTCTTCTTGTCTCTCAGTTAGCTGCCATGCGGGCACCTACTATGACGGACAGAAGGACCAATGCGTTTTATGCCCGAACGGAACCTATCAGACCGAAGAAGGGCAGATCGTGTGTGAGATCTGCCCGGCTCCTGAGAACAGAGACAGTCTGGAAACACGTGGGGGCTCGGGATCTCTCCGAGTGCGGAGGTAACAGAGAATCACTAGGAGGCGGGGCAGATCCAGCCTATCAAATCTGGGGGTGCAGAAAAAAAATCAGGGGGCATAATGTCAGCCGTGTGACAGAGATGCAGAGAACCAATATTCCCCGTTCACTAATGTACCCCGAGTCACAACCTGGAAATAACGTCTCACAGCGCAGAGACGGTGCAGGGAATGAACAGGGAATACTAGTATGTTTTATGCTGTCATTGGATTAGGATGATTTAACAGAACTTGTGTCACCTTTTATCAAGTGTCCCTATCAGAGCCCCCCTTGCATCAGGTGTCCCCATCAGAGTACCTCCTTACTTCAGGCGTCCTCTTGCATCAGAGTGCTCCCTTAAATCAACTGTCCCATCAGAGTGCCCCCTTACATCAACTGCCCAATCAGAGTCCCCCCTTGCATCAACTGCCCCATCAGAGTGCCCCTTGCATTAGCTGCCCCATTAGAGTGCCCCCTTTTATCACCTGCCCCATCAGAGTGCCCCCTTTTATCACCTGCCCCATCAGAGTGCCCCCTTTTATCACCTGCCCCATCAGAGTGCCCCCTTGCATCAGCTGCCCCATCAGAGTGCCCCCTTGCATCAGCTGCCCCATCAGAGTGCCCCCTTGCATCAGCTGCCCCATCAGAGTGCCCCCTTGCATCAGCTGCCCCATCAGAGTGCCCCCTTGCATCAGCTGCCCCATCAGAGTGGCCCCCTTGCATCAGCTGCCCCATCAGAGTGCCCCCTTGCATCAGCTGCCCCATCAGAGTGCCCCCTTGCATCAGCTGCCCCATCAGAGTGCCCCCTTGCATCAGCTGCCCCATCAGAGTGCCCCCTTGCATCAGCTGCCCCATCAGAGTGCCCCCTTGCATCAGCTGCCCCATCAGAGTGCCCCCTTGCATCAGCTGCCCATCAGAGTGCCCCCTTGCATCAGCTGCCCCATCAGAGTGCCCCCTTGCATCAGCTGCCCCATCAGAGTGCCCCCTTGCATCAGCTGCCCCATCAGAATGCCCCCTTGCATCAGCTGCCCCATCAGAGTGCCCCCTTGCATCAGCTGCCCCATCAGAGTGCCCCCTTGCATCAGCTGCCCCATCAGAGTGCCCCCTTGCATCAGCTGCCCCATCAGAGTGCCCCTTTGCATCACCTGCCCCATCAGAGTGCCCACCAGAGTGCCCCTTTACATCAGTTGTTGCCATCAAAGTTCCCCTTTCCCTTACATCACCTGTCTGCATCAAAGTGCCCCCTTACATCAGTTGTCCCCATCAAGTGCCCCTTTAAATAAGTTGTCCCCATCAGAGTGCCCCCTTACATCAGTTGTCCCCAGTACCAGGACAAGTTCATTTAGCGCCCAGGGCAAGGATGTGGAACTGCACCCCCCTCCCCGACTGGTAATGCATCCCGTAAAATGGGTTTACTGCCTTGTGCCCATTCTCTGCCCCCTAGCTCTGCTGTGTCCAGGGCAGCTGCCCCTCCTGCACACCCCTTATCACAGTTGTCCCCATTAGAGTCCCCCTTACATCAATAGTCCACATCAGAGTCACCCTTACGTCCATTGTCCCCATCAGAGTCACCCTTACATCGGTTGTCCCCATCAAAGACCCCCTTACATCGGGTTGTCCCCATCAAAGACCCCCTTACATCCGTTGTCCCCATCAAAGACCCCCTTACATCAGTTGTCCCCATCAGAGTCACCCTTACATCGGTTGTCCCCATCAAAGACCCCCTTACATCAGTTGTCCCCATCAAAGACCCCCTTACATCAGTTGTCCCCATCAGAGTCACCCTTACATCGGTTGTCCCCATCAAAGACCCCCTTACATCAGCTGTCCCCATCAGAGTCACCCTTACATGAGTTGTCCCCATCAGAGACCCCCTTACATCCGTTGTCCCCATCAGAGTCACCCTTACATCCGTTGTCCCCATCAGAGTCACCCTTACATCCGTTGTCCCCATCAAAGTCCCCCTTGCATCAGTTGTCCCCATCGGAGTCACCCTTACGTCCATTGTCCCCATCAAATTCTCCCTTGCATCAGTTGTCCCCATCAAAGTCACCCTTGCATCAGTTGTCCCCATCAAAGTCCCCTTACATCCATTGTTCCTATCAGAGTGCCCCTGCATCAGTTGTCCCCATCAGAGTCCTCCTTACGTCAATTGGTCCCATCAGAGTGCCCCTTACATTAGTTGTTCCCATCAGAGTCACCCTTACATCCGTTGTCCCCATCAAAGTCCCCCTTGCATCAGTTGTCCCCATCGGAGTCACCCTTACGTCCATTGTCCCCATCAAATTCTCCCTTGCATCAGTTGTCCCCATCAAAGTCACCCTTGCATCAGTTGTCCCCATCAAAGTCACCCTTGCATCAGTTGTCCCCATCAAAGTCCCCCTTACATCCATTGTTCCTATCAGAGTGCCCCTGCATCAGTTGTCCCCATCAGAGTCCTCCTTACGTCAATTGGTCCCATCAGAGTGCCCCTTACATTAGTTGTTCCCATCAGAGTAGTTCTCCTTACATCACCTGTCCACATCATAGTGCCTCCTGGATCAGTGGATGCACTCTTAGAAACCTGGGGGAGGAGAGGAACAACTAAAATATAGGGGGGGGGGGGGGTGTGTGACACAGGCCACCCCAAATGACCAAGAGTATTTGAACCCCCCCCTCCCTCTCCCCTCTCCAGAAGATAGAGTTCAAGTGTCACCAGTGAAGAATACTGTTAATACTCCATCATACAAAGACATTATAGACAATTGTGGTAACAGTTTGGTGAAGACCCTTTTCTGGTCCAGCATGACTGCCCCCCCCCCCCCCCCCCCCCCCCCCCCGTGCCAGCTCCATAAAGACATGGTGTGACCAGTTTGGTGTGGAGGAACTCAAGTGTCCTGCAGAGAGCCCTGACCTCATCCCTACTGATCACCTTTGTGGGGAATTGGAATTCTGATGTTAAGCCAGGTCATCAGAACATCAGGACCTGCCATCACAAATGGGCCCAACTTCCCACACACACCCTCCGAAACTTGTGCAAAGCCTTCCCAGGAAGAGTGGAGGCTTTACGTCTACAAAGGGCGGCAACTCCATAATCATGGCCATAGTTTTGTAATGAGATGTCCTAACAAGCTCATATAGATGTAATGGTTGGGGGTCCACAACCTTGTAACCATTGCTATGGACTGTTCATAGATATTTTCATTCATTCTCTGTCTCCCGAAGAGGCAACAGAGGAATTCTAATGAAGCAGACCATCTTCTACAGTGAGTCTGTAGTCTCTGACAGTCTTCTGAATATTATGTGGTGACCCTCTAGTGACGTAGGGGGGGGCTGCAGTTGCAACCCATAATATCTAATTGGTTTAGCACTACCGATTGCTGGAAAATGTAAGGCCAAGTAGAACAAAAGTCTGAAACAAACAGAATGTGTGTAAACTTTCCAATGGCTTTGCTGAGATGGAGCGTTTGATAAATCTGCATCGCCATCTTGTGGTCACTTTAGGAAATGCAGAAGAACACATTTACGGCATCTTCAGAGAACACTGAGCAAGTAAACATCACCACAGGAGCTTACACTCTATGCCCCCCCCCCCCCCCCAGTCACACACTATTACTATTTTACATTTATATAGCTCTGACATATACCGCAGTGCTGTACAGAGAACACTGAGCCAGTCACATCAGTCTCTGTACCAGAGGAGCTGACACTCTAATGTCCCTTCCCCCACAGTCAGACACTATTATTATTATACATTCATATAGCTCAGACCTATACCGTAGTGCTGTACAGAGAACACTGTGTCAGTCACAACAGTCTCTGTGACAGAGAAGCTTACGCTCTAATGTCCCCTCCCCCCACAGTCACATCAGTCTCTGTACAGAGGAGCTTACACTCTAATCCCCCCTCCCCCACAGTCACACACTATTATTATACATTTATATAGCTCTGACCTGTACCATAGTGCTATACAGAGATCACTGAGCCAGTCACATCAGTCTCTGTACCAGAGGAGCTTACACTCTAATGTCCCCTCCCCCACAGTCACATCAGTCTCTGTCAGAGGAGCTTACACTCTAATGTCCCCTCCCCCCACAGTCACATCAGTCTCTGTACCAGAGGAGCTTACACTCTAATGTCCCCTCCCCCCACAGTCACATCAGTCTCTATACAGAGGAGCTTACACTCTAATGTCCCCTCCCCCACAGTCACATCAGTCTCTGTACCAGAGGAGCTTACACTCTAATGTCCCCTCCCCCACAGTCACATCAGTCTCTGTACAGAGGAGCTTACACTCTAATGTCCCCTCCCCCCACAGTCACATCAGTCTCTGTACCAGAGGAGCTTACACTCTAATGTCCCCTCCCCCACAGTCACATCAGTCTCTGTACAGAGGAGCTTACACTCTAATGTCCCCTCCCCCCACAGTCACATCAGTATCTGTACCAGAGAAGCTTACACTCTAATGTCCCCTCCCCCCACAGTCACATCAGTCTCTGTACCAGAGAAGCTTACACTCTAATCCTCTATGTGATTAGATTCTGGGAGGGAATATTTGCCCAAACTCCAGGCAGAGAGTCTTTGATAGGAATTAAGCCTGCACCTCCAGTGCTGCATGACTACAAGGCTGACCATCTAATGACTATGTCTCTCAACCAGCCAGTATGAGCGATTGCATGAACATACCCCCCAGTGATAACACATGGCTTCTTATTGCGGTTGGAGTAGAATTTATAACTCTTCAGTTTATAGTGGACAATGTGACGGGACGCGATTTCCCGATTATCAGGGGAAATGACTCCCTTTTGGTTAATGCTGACCAGTGATTGGCCGCAGTAACGATGACCCCCCCACCCCCCCAGCAGAGAATAATGCAGGTATGACAATGATCCACGTTCTCTTCTTGTCTTCCTCAGGTCTGTGTCCTCCTGGTGAATTCTCTGTGGACGGGTTTCGCCCATGTGATCCGTGCCCGCCGGGGACCTTCCAGCCAGAAGCAGGGAGGACATCTTGCTTCTCCTGTGGTGGAGGCCTGGCCACCAGGCACAGCGGAGCATCAACATTCCACGATTGTGAAACTAAAGGTGACTCTTCGCGACAAAACACCATTCTCATTTCATTCTATTTTGCCTTCCTTGCTTCTTGGGAGGAGTTATGCAAATATTAAATGCTTTGATTAGTGGGTATCAGTGTGGAGGAATGGGGCGTTCCTAGGCGGGATACATTTGCATTTAGACCACCCTGGGTAACTCCCACATGTGATGTTGAGCCTCCGTGATTGAAAGAACTGAAATTCAATGAATGAAAGGGGCGGGGCCAGAGACAGGCTGGGAAGGAAAGGGCTGGCTCTTGGGAGGAGTTATGCAAATATCAAAATGCCTTGATGGGTGGGTGTCAGTCTGGAGGAGTGGGCGTTCCTAGGTAGGCGACATTTGCATTTAGACCTCCCTAGGTAACACCCACATGTGATGTTGACCCTCCGTGATTGAAAGAACTAAAATCCAATGAATGAAAGGGGCGGGGCCAGAGACAGTCAGGCTGGGAAGGAAAAGGCTGGCTTTTGGGAGGAGTTATGCAAATATCAAAATGCCTTGATGTGTGGGTGTCAGTCTGGAGGAGTGGGCGTTCCTGGGCAAGGCTGTATTTGCATAGGTAACACCCACATGTGATGCTGAGCCTCAATGATTGAAGGAACTGAAAATGAATGAAAGGGGCGGGGCGGCGCAGGGACAGTCAGGCTGGGAAGGAAAGGGCT
This sequence comes from Lithobates septentrionalis, assembly GCA_037952835.1. Lineage (NCBI taxonomy): Eukaryota > Metazoa > Chordata > Amphibia > Anura > Ranidae > Lithobates > Lithobates septentrionalis. The sequence continues at coordinate 201,099 of JBBDGP010002481.1, forward strand.
GGCTCTTGGGAGGAGTTATGCAAATATCTAAATGCCTTGATGGGTGGGTGTCAGTCTGGAGGAGTGGGGCGTTCCCGGGCAGAATACATTTGCATTTACACCTCCCTAGGAAACTCCTACATGTGATGCTGAGCCTCCGCAATTAAAAGAACTGAAAGTCAACGAATAAAAGGGGCGGGGCAGAGACAGGCTGGGGAGGAAAGGGTTAGCTCTTGGGAGGAGTTATGCAAATATTTACTGTCTTGCTGGGTGGGTGTCGGTCTGGAGGAATGGACGTTCCTAGGTAGGCTACATTTGCATTTAGACCTCCCTAGGTAACACCCACATGTGATGTTGAGCCTCCGTGATTGAAAGAATTAAAATCCAATTAATGAAAGGGGCGGGCCAGGGGCAGCCAGGCTGGGAAAGAAAAGGCTGGCTCTTGGGAGGAGTTATGCAAATATCAAAATGCCCTGATGGGTGGGTGTCAGTCTGGAGGAGTGGGCGTTCCTGGGCAAGGCTGTATTTGCATAGGTAACACCCACATGTGATGCTGAGGCTCTGTAATTAAAAGAACTAAAATCCAGTGAATGAAAGAGGCAGTCAGGTTAGGAAGAAAAGAGATGGATTTTGGGAGGAGTTATGCAAATATCAAAATGCCCTGATGGGTGGGTGTCAGTCTGGAGGAGTGGGCGTTCCTAGGTAGGCTGTATTTGCATAGGAATCTCCCACATTTGATGCTGAGCCTCCATGATTGAATGAACTGAAGTCCAATGAATAAAAGGGGCGGGGCCAGGGACAGTCAGGCTGGGGAGGTAGGTGCTAGATAATGCAGAACATCCTCCAGCCAGGAAATGGGCGGGGCTCTATCTTGCTGCAACTTCTAATGCACCTTGTGAGAAGCTCACAGTGTGCAGTAAAATCAGAGTAAGCCATTTCAGTCCAGGTAGTTAATAATAGTTTTTGGTAGAGTTGGGCTACAGTCAGTGCCGGGACAAAGTCATCTAGCGCCCAGGGCAAAGACGCCAAACTGCATACCGCTCCATCCCTTAGGGTTAGAGCCAGGATGCCCCCATCAATGTAATAAACCATTGCGCCCAGGGCAGCCGTCCCTCCTGCCCACCCCTTGTCCCAGCCCTGACTACAGTTATTGGTATTTGCACATTTCCTCCATCTTTCTCCGCCTCTAACTGATATTTTCTTGTGGACTGCGCAGTTCAGTGCTCGCCCGGACACTCCTACAACACCACGACGCACAGATGCATCCGATGTCCGGTGGGGATGTACCAGCCAGAGTTTGGTCAGAATTTCTGCATCTCCTGCCCGGGGAATACCAGCACAGACTTTGACGGATCCACCAACATAACCCAGTGCAAAAGTAAGTGCCCCCTCTTCGACTTTCCTGCCAGCTGCCTGATTATCCGGCACAGGGGTCTTCAAACTTTTTTAAAACAAACGGCCAATTTACTACCCTCAGACTTTAGGGGGGGGGGGGGCAGAATGTGGCCAGTGGGAGTAAATTATGCCATATGCTTGGTAATCAGTGGGTGAAAAAAAAATTATTACACCATTGGTGTCAGTGGGAGGAATAGTGCCCCATCATTGGTGTCAGTGGGAGAATTCGTTACCCATCTCTGGTGTCAATGGGAGGAATAGTGCCCCATCTCTGGTGTCAGTGGGAGAATTAGTTCCCCATCATTGGTATCAGTGGGAGGAAGGAGGAATAGTGTCCCCATATTGGTGTCAGGTGGGAAGAATAGTGTCCCATCATTGATATCAGTGGGAGGAATAGTGTCCCATCATTGTATCAGTGGAGAATAGGTGCCCCATCATTGGTATCAGTGGGAGGAATAGTGCCCCATCATGGTATCAGTGGAGAATAGTGCCCCATCATTGGTATCAGTGGGAGGAATAGTGCCCCCACATTGGTATCAGTGGGAGGAATAGTGTCCATCATTGGTATCAGTGGGAGGAATAGTGTCCCATCATTGGTATCAGTGGGAGGAATAGTGCCCCATCATTGGTATCAGTGGGAGGAATAGTGCCCCATCATTGATATCAGTGGGGAGGAATAGTGCTTGTATCAGTGGAAGGAAAAGTGCCCCAAGGGCCTGAAGAAGGCAACCAAAGGGCCACGGCTGCCGTTTGGAGACCCTTTATCCAGCCAATCGTATACCAACCAGCGATTGAAAGCACGGTGCTGTTGTTTCAAGCAGCCAATCAGCTCTTTTCGCTTAGCCAGTGTGCCGAGTGTTGGACGCGGCTTCATTTTCACAAATAGTAAGCTCTGTATGTGTTGGAGGAGTGAACTCCGATGTGACGGGGTTAAGCAGCTACTGGCAGTCATGTTAGATAGATTACGTCCAGCTGTGATATTTGGCACAGCGGATCTGTGGAGGGTGCAGCGCCAGTATACGACCTGCCCCCCTCCCCCCCTCCTTCTGGATTGGGTGTTCTCCAAGACTTGTCCTTGTGGAGGGAAATGAGAAATAACACCCAAATATTGCAGATTTGCAACTTTCTTCAAACCTTTGTTGGGAGATGGAGAGATTGAAGCATCGCAAGGGGCCCAATAATGGTTCAGAGTGAAAAATTACGACAGGAAAGTGTTGTGTGAAAGTGTTGCAAAAAATATGCACAATGCGCCAAATTCTCTGCACTTTATACAACATGGACACCGCAACATACACCATGGACACCGCAACATACACCATGGACACCGCAACATACACCATGGATGCCTCAACATACACCATGGACGCCGCAACATACACCATGGATGCCTCAACATACACCATGGACACCGCAACATACACCATGGACGCCGCAACATACACCATGACGCCGCAACATACACCATGGACCCGCAACATACACCATGGACGCCGCAACATACACCATGGATGCCGCAACATACACCAGGACGCCGCAACACACACCATTGACGCGGCAACATAACACCATGGATGCCGCAACATACACCTTGGACGCCGCAACATAACACCATGGACGCCGCAACATAACACCATGGACGCCGCAACATAACACCATGGATGCCGCAACATAACACCATGGACGCCGCAACATAACACCATGGACGCCGCAACATAACACATGGACGCCGCAACATAACACCATGGACGCCGCAACATAACACCATGGACGCCGCAACATAACACCATGGACGCCGCAACATAACACCATGGACGCCGCAACATAACACCATGGACGCCGCAACATAACACCATGGACGCCGCAACATAACACCATGGACGCCGCAACATAACACCATGGACGCCGCAACATAACACCATGGACGCCGCAACATAACACATGGACGCCGCAACATAACACCATGGACGCCGCAACATAACACCATGGACGCCTCAACATACACCTTGGACACCACACATACACATGGACAGTTTGAGGTTTTGGTTCCGAATATGGGAAAAACACCCTCATAGATAGGCACCACATCCTGAGCAAAAATTTAAATGAACGTAAAGAGGAGAGGGATTTTCACGGTGCAAGTAAACACCATGGACGCCGCAACATACACCATGGACGCCTCAACATACACCATGGACACCACAACATACACCATGGACACCGCAACATAACACCATGGACACCACAACATACACCTTGGAAGCCGCAACATACACCATGGACGCCTCAACATACACCATGGACGCCGCAACACACACCATGGACGCCGCAACACACACCATGGATGCCGCAACATACACCATGGACACCACAACATACACCTTGGAAGCCGCAACATACACCATGGACGCCTCAACATACACCATGGACGCCGCAACACACACCATTGACGCGGCAACATACACCATGGATGCCGCAACATACACCTTGGACGCCGCAACATAACACCATGGACGCCTCAACATACACCATGGACGCCGCAACATACACCATGGACACCTCAACACACACCATGGACGCCGCAACATACACCATGGACGCCGCAACATACACCATGGACACCTCAACACACACCATGGACGCCGCAACATACACCATGGACACCACAACATACACCTTGGAAGCCGCAACATACACCATGGACGCTGCAACATACACCATGGACACCACAACATACACCTTGGAAGCCGCAACATACACCATGGACACCGCAACATAACACCATGGACGCCACAACACTCACCATGGACGCCGCAACATACACCATGGACGCCTCAACACACACCATGGACGCCGCAACACACACCATGGACGCCGCAACACACACCATGGACGCCACAACACTCACCATGGACGCCGCAACACACACCATTGACGCCGCAACACACACCATGGACGCCGCAACACACACCATGGACGCCGCAACATACACCATGGACGCCGCAACATACACCATGGACACCTCAACACACACCATGGACGCCGCAACACACACCATGGACGCCGCAACACACACCATTGACGCCGCAACACACACCATTGACGCCGCAACACACACCATGGACGCCGCAACACACACCATGGACGCCGCAACACACACCATGGACGCCGCAACACACACCATGGACGCCGCAACACACACCATGGACGCCGCAACACACACCATGGACGCCGCAACACACACCATGGACGCCGCAACACACACCATGGACGCCGCAACACACACCATGGACGCCGCAACACACACCATGGAAGCCGCAACATACACCATGGACGCCGCAACACACACCATGGACAACGCAACATAACAGTGTGAAACTGCTGATGTGCACCTTAGCTGTAGTCACTCCGCAAGAGAGAGAGCATCGGATGTAAGGACATGGTAGGACAACAGGACAGGTTGCAGGACATGGTGACAGGATAGTACAGAGGGAGTGATACTACATAGTGAGATGACAGGACACTGAGACAGACCATCAGACCCGGGCATGAGACAGGACAGAAGAACATCAGAAGTGGGCAAATGACAGGACAGGCAGGATGTGGGGACATGATAGGACAGAGAGACAGACCGGAGGACTATGGGGAAGTGATAGGACAGAGAGACAGACCGGAGGACTGCGGGGACTTGATAGGACAGAGAGACAGACCGGAGGGACATGACAGGACAAAGAGACAGACTGCAGAATATGGGGACATGATAGGACAGAGAGACTGACTGCAGGGACACGACAGGACAGAAAGACCACAGGACCACCGGGACATGATCGGACAGAGAAGCAAACTGCAGGAACTCAGGGACATAAGACAGAGAGACAGGCTGCAGGATATGGGGACATGAAATGACAGAGAGACTGACTGCAGGGACATGACAGGATAAAGCGACAGACCACAGGACGCAGGGACATGATAGGACAGAGAAACAAACTGCAGGAACGTGGGGACATGATAAAACAGAGACGGACTGCAGGACATGGAGACATGATAGGACAGAGTGACAGATCACAGGACCACGGGAACATGATAGGACAGAGAGAAAGACTGCAGGATATGGGGATATGATAGGACAGAGACAGACCGTGGGGATATGACTGGACAGAGGGACAAGACAGCAGGATGCTGGGACATGATAGGACAGAGACATACCTCAGGATGCTGGGACATGATAGGACAGAGGGACAAGACAGCAGGATGCTGGGACATGATAGGACAGAGACATACCTCAGGATGCGGGGACATGATAGGACATGGAGGCAGAGTGCAGGTCATGGGGACATGAAAGGGCAGAGAGACAGACTGCAGAATGTGGGAATATGATAGGACAGAGAGACAGACAGCAGGACACGGGGACATGATAGAACTGGATAGTATAGATACGTACATTAAAAGATATCTACATAATAGAATGATTCTTGTTTAACCAGTAATTAGCCACTCACTGCTTGGCGCACTGATGCGCTTATTCTATGCACATAAAATATATCTAATCTCTTCAATTTTATGGCACACACATTGCAGCATTCATGTGATAAGATGGAAGTAGTAAGTTGGATTTTCCAATTTCTAACACGTGTTTCATTCCCCTGGAACATGCCTTGTGCTTCATTGTTTATCTGCTGCTCTGGTATATTTGTTGCAACCTTCACTATTTTAACAGCGCACCGCTGGTGTTTTATTGGACTCAGAGTGTAAAATGTCAATGTAATTTATTGTTTTCCATCTCTGTGTATAAAAAAAAACCCATCAGAATTGTAATGAAGATCTGCCTTGAATGTCACGGTTCTGACTGTTTATCTTTTATAGGAAATAGAAAGAATAAATCTAAAAGTGATGAAAGAAAAATAAAAACATAATAAACAGAAATCAAAACAAAGTAAAGAGAAATAAAAACAAAATAAACAGAAATCAAAACAAAGTAAAGAGAAATAAAAACAAAATAAACAGAAATCAAAACAAAAACAAACAGAAATCAAAACAAAGTAAACAGAAATCAAAACAAAGTAAACAGAAATCAAAACAAAGTAAACAGAAATCAAAACAAAGTAAACAGAAATCAAAACAAAGTAAACAGAAATCAAACCAAAGTAAACAGAAATCAAAACAAAGTAAACAGAAATCAAAACAAAGTAAACAGAAATCAAAACAAAGTAAACAGAAATCAAAACAAAGTAAACAGAAATCAAAACAAAGTAAACAGAAATCAAACCAAAAACAAACAGAAATCAAACCAAAAACAAACTGACAAGAAGAATACATAGTATCAGACCATTAAAATCACAAATACAAATATGCTATAAGAGAAACAAACAATAAATCATTTCTGTGAATCTTCGGTAACGTCAGGAGTTTTTACAGTCTTGGCAGTGAAAGTGTTTATGTTTTAGGCTCTTAACAGTCAGATAAATTCAACATTATTTCAGTTTATTTACAGTACCGAGTGCCAGATTACTCCGAGCGGATCCAGGTGGTTGGGGAGAAATCGCTGACACATTTCATGAAACCAATAAAATGTAACAAAAAAAACTACATTTGGACTTTTTTTCAAACTTCACGTACCAGCTGGACTATTTAAAAGGGTTTTAAAGGGGTACAACACAAAATGGACAATAATGTAAATAGGCAAAAGGCACGTAATAAATATGGATTGGAAGCCGGGCTCTGTTTGTTATTGTCTGCAGTCTTGGAATTGGCCACTACATTTATACGGTGACATTTTGTATTCTATTTTTCTCATTTTCTTTCTTACTTTTAAATGGGGTCCTACTAGGTTATCTCAATGTTCTTTGTATCTATTTTATATATGTATTTAAAAAAAATAACGTCTTCCAGCTTCTCTCTCCTTTTTAATACAGATTTTTTTTTGTCCTTTTTCTGTCTCCAGACAGGCAGTGCGGGGGTGAGCTGGGTGAATATACGGGGTACATAGAATCTCCAAATTACCCCGGAAATTATCCCGCCAACACAGAATGTACTTGGAACATAACCCCGCCCCCTAAAAGGCGAGTTCTCATCGTGGTGCCAGAAATCTTTCTGCCGATAGAGGATGAATGTGGGGATTATCTGGTGATGAGGAAAAGCCGTGAGTTTGTTGCTCTTTTTTCATTTTATTATACAAGCAATTATTCCTGTGAAGAAACCCGGGAGCCGTACTGTCAATGAAATATACATACGGGCTCGTTGTTCCTATGTAAGCCCAGTATACAGTATTCCTAAATCTTTTTTGTTGTTGTAAATCTGTTACAAAGTTTCTTATTTGAAGATCCTGACAGTAACAGAACTTCCTGTTGCAGGATGACAACACTAAGCCCCCTGCTTTGCAATTTGCAGCAGCGTTGTCAGCTTGCCCCGTGTGCTCCATAGATGGCCAATGTGCTGCCTATCAGGTCCCATTGGCCAACTGAAGGATATCGTATGGCAGGCTGACAGTGGTGCCGCTGCTTGCAAACAGACATCTAAGAGGCGCTGGGGCTCTGTGCCAGGACAAGGTCTAGACCCCAGGGCGAAAAGGACAAATTGTGTGCACCCCCCAAGACGTATGAGCATTATGTGTCAGCAAACCCCCCCCCCCCCCAAAAAAAAGAAAAATTGAGCACTAATCTGCATGCTTGCCCCCTAAGCATAAATTACCCTTCCTCCCAGCACAAATCTGCCCCCCTACTGATATCCCCCATCCCAGCAAAAATCTTTACCCCCCCCCCCAGCTGAAATCCTCTCTCTCCCCATATGCCCCAGCACAGACCCCCCCCCCCCAAAAAAAAGTACCCTCCTCCTAGCACAAATCCTCTACGCCTCAAATCTCCCCTCTGAGCACAAATCCTCTCCCCCCACTCCAAATCTCCCCCTTCCAGCACAAATTCCCCTCCTCCAATCTCCTATCCTAGCACAATCCCCCCCCACCCCACCAAAATGTTTCCTTTCCGAGTACAAATACCCCGCAATAATCCCTACTAGCACAAATCCCCTCCCAAAAAAATTACACCTTTTCTAGCACTAACTCCCCTAAATCCCCCCCTCCTAGCACAAATCCCCCCCCCCCCCCCACAAATCACCAGTAGCACACCTCCCCACCAGGGCCGGACTTACTATTGGGCTTGACTGGGCTCAAGCCCATGGGCCCCGGCCAATAGGGGGCCCTGCCCGTTTCGAAAGCCGCCGAGATACACAGGACATCCGGCTCTGTATCTCGGCAGTGCCATTTTTAAACTGAAAGGCTGCAATGACAAGGCAACAATGACACTGGGGCAAGGCTACACTGACACTGACAAGGCTGCAGATGGACACTGATAAGGCTGCATTGATGGGCATTTAAATGTAAGTTTTTTTACCTTAAAGAGGAGTTCCACCCAGGGGGTCCATTAAAAAAAAAAAAAATAAAAGTCAGCAGTTACAAATACTGCAGCTGCTGACTTTTAATTGGACACTTACCTGTCCCTGGGTCCAGCGATGTGGGGGATCGAAGCCCCGCTCGTCCCCCCCTCCGCTCGTCGGCGCCGGCATTTCAACTGTGGGCGCCGGGCTGTATCTTCACAGCCTGGCACCCACTGCGCATGCGCGAGCGGCGCCGCGCGCCCTGATTGGCCGCTCAATCACCTGGGACCTGTAATGGGTCCCAGATGATTGACAGGAGGGAGGGAGCAGAGCCGAGCCCTTCCTGTGCCGAGGGGGAAGTGATGTCACCAGCCCAGGCAAAGGAAGAGGCAGACTACAAGGGACCACCTAGCAACAGGCATTTAGAGGTAAGTAAAAAAAAAAAAAAATATCCAAATGTTTTTTTGTTTTGTTTTTTAGAATTTTTCAGGTATTTTTGTTTTTTTGGGTGGAACCCCACTTTAAACTTCCCTCCTAAAAGTTTTTTTCCTTAAAATTCCCTCCTAAACTTGGGGTGCATGTAATTATCATTTTATTCATTTGTATTGCTTTTATTAATCATGGACCCAGGACGAATACCAGTACAGTATCCCCCACTTATACGCTTATATATTATCTACTTTTGTGAGTAGCCATTTGGCTGTTTTGTCTTGTCCAATTAAACAGAAGTTCTTTAATAAGGCACTGAGTCTGGCGCACTTTGTCCTTTTCTATTTCTGTTTTATAGAGCTGTGCATATGTATAGAAATGTAGGGCCCGAGAGTGACTTAAGCTCAGGGGCCCCCACCACCCTAAGTCCCGCCCTGCTCCCCACATTTCTCCTCTTAGAAAAATTCTTGTAACACTAACGAGTCACATGACACCGAGGAGGGAAAACAGCTAATTGGGCCCAATCTGGACATTTTCACTTAGGGGTGTACTGACTTTTGTTGCCAGCGGTTTAGACATAAATGGCTGTGTGTTGAGTTATTTTGAGGGGACAGCAAATTTACACTGTTATACAAGCTGTACACTCACTACTTTACATTGTAGACAAGTGTCATTTCTTCAGTGTTGTCACATGAAAAGAGAGAAGAAAAGATTTACACAAATGTGAGGGGTGTACTTACTTTTGTGAAATACTGTATATGGAATTTGTTAATAACAAGAAAGGCAGTAAAATGGATCCCCTACAGCCAGCAACAACAGACCCCCAGTAACAATAGATCCCCTTAGTAACCATAGCCCCCTGCAACAAACTACCCACTACAAACTACCCACTTTAACAACAAAAGACCCCATCAGCAACAGTAGATCTCCCAGCAGCATGCATCTATAGACACACCAACAACCAGCAGTAATGGACCCCTCCCTCCAAGATCCCTCTGAGCAACAATTGACACCCCCAGCAACAGTAGATCCCCCAGCAGCCCTAAACAAGGAACCCTCAAGCACACCCTTCAGCACATACCTAGGCAGTTCATCATATTTAATGGTTAATACGATATGAAAACGTCCAAATATTACAACCTTTTTTCTTTTCCCCATTCAGCCTCGTCTAATTCTGTCACCACGTATGAGACTTGTCAGACCTACGAACGCCCCATCGCCTTCACGTCACGCTCTAAAAAGCTCTGGATCCAGTTCCGGTCTAATGAAGGGAACAGCGCCAAAGGCTTCCAGGTGCCCTATGTCACCTATGATGGTAAGAGTCACCGGGGGGGTACAGAGCAATGAAACGGCTAAATGAACCGCTTGAAGAGAACCTGTCATGAGGTTGGGGATATTGGGGGGGGAGTTGCTGATTAGACATGTGCAATTATTAGGTTTTTTTTTCACGAATTTTGATAAATTTGTTAATTGGGAAATATCAGAATTTTTGAATTTCCAAATTTTTCCGAATATTCGAAAAATTAGAAAATGTGGAAATTTTAACTTTGAAAATCCGAGAAATTTCGAAATCGGAAATTTGAAAATTCAAAAGAGCGGAAATCCAAAAATAAGAACGAAAATTCGAAAATCTGAAATAATTTGGCTGTTGGCTAACATTCCATAGACAATTCTAGATAACAGCACAGGGAGGTGAAGGATCCTCTAGAGTCTGTGCAGACAGGATCTCACCTATTCCTGCCGGAATTTACCAACTCATTTTTACATTTACAGAGGATTATCAGGAGCTGATCGAAGACATCGTCAGAGACGGGAGGTTGTACGCATCCGAAAATCACCAGGAGATCTTAAAGGTCATTTCCTACGTTTTATTTTTCCCCACTTGTGGACTAGGCACTCTGCCTGCAGAATCAATCACTGGCAGAGGTGACATAATGCAAAATGAACTTTCCTCTCCCCCCCACCCATACACTTTAACCCCTCGTGTGTGGTGTCTTCAAGGCTGCAAGCACAACCCTACCTCAACTGCCTCCGTACACACAGCTTAGTGGTCTTTGCCTGGGGTCTGCACTCAGGGCCCCCCCACCTAGGGTTTTACGAATACTACAGAGCCACATTCAGAATTTCAGGCAATTTTTCGCCCCATAATGCATCAGTGATTGTGCTATGGCATGTCAAATATACAACACATGCTTTCTCCTTCTCCTCAGTGCTTAATCTATTGAGGAGGGAGGCAAAGGTATGCTACGAGGAAGGTGACCGGTCCTCTTTACTGCTGTAATTATGAAGTTGATGGGACCGGCCCTTTTTATTGCTATATTTATGAGGGTGATTTGACCGGTCCTCTTTACTACTGTAACTATGAGGGTGTTATGACCGGTCCTCTTTACTGCTGTAATTATGAAGGTGAGGTGAACGGTCCTCTTTACTGCTGTAATTATGAAGGTGAGGTGGCCGGTCCTCTTTACTGCTGTATTTATGAAGGTGATGGGACCGGCCCTTTTTACTGCTATATTTATGAAGGTGATATGACTGGTCCTTTTTACTGCTGTAATTATGAAGATGAGGTGACCGGTCTTCTTGAACGCTGTATTTATGAGGGTGATGTGACCGGTCCTCTTTACTGCTGTAACTATGAGGGTGATATAACCGGTCCTCTTTACTGCTGTAATTATGAAGGTGAGGTGACTGGTCCTCTTTGCTGCTATATTTATGAAGGTGAGGTGACCGGTCCTCCTTTTAATGCTGTAACTATGAGGGTGATATGACTGGTCCTCTTTACTACTGTAACTATGAGGGTGTTATGACCGGTCCTCTTTACTGCTGTAATTATGAAGGTGAGGTGAACGGTCCTCTTTACTGCTGTAATTATGAAGGTGAGGTGGCCGGTCCTCTTTACTGCTGTAATTATGATGGTGAGGTGACCGGTCCTCTTTAATGCTGTATTTAAGAGGGTAATGTGTACTACTGTAACTATAAGGGTGATATGACCGGTCCTCTTTACTACTGTAACTATAAGGGTGATATGACCGGTCCTTTTTACTACTGTAACTATGAGGGTGATATGACCGGTCCTCTTTACTGCTGTAATTATGAAGGTGAGGTGACCGGTCCTCTTTACTGCTGTAATTATGAAGGTGAGGTGACAGGTCCTCTTTAAAGTGGTAATTATGAAGGTCATGTGACCGGTCATTTTTTTTTTTTTTTCTTTTTAGGACAAGAAGCTGATAAAGGCTCTCTTCGATGTCCTGGCCCATCCACAGAACTACTTCAAGTACACAGCACAGGAGTCCCGAGAAATGTTCCCCAAGTCCTTCATCAGACTTCTTCGTGCCAAAGTGTCTCGATTTCTCCGGCCTTACAAATAAAGAGGCAATCTGGTCACACGCCGGAGGAAGAGAAGACCCTGACCTGATGGGGCCTTTACCTTCCTCTACGAGCCCAGCCCCTATTCTAGTGACACTGCCAATCCCTCTTCAGTCCTCACAGCTTCCACCTGGACCGCCTGTAGGGAAAATACTTTTTAATTGGGTAAAGCCAGTTTTTCCCTCACCCCCTGGTGAGTCAACAGTTACCCAATATGTTTAAAGACGCTCGGCATTCTGGGAACGTTATTATGCCGGGGTAATAAAAATAGACATGAGTAAAAAAAAACATACATGTGGATGGCATTATCGAGGCGGAGTCATGTTGCACTTATCTCACATCCAACAAAGAAAGGTCGTATTTCAGAGTTTGGCCTTAGACAGCAGAGAGACTGAAACCTGCTTCAATGTTCATTCCGGTCTACAAAATGGGATCATATTATTTATTGAGAAGTCAGTGACCATTCCACTATGTTATGGGACAGACTCTGGTCACAAGCCACCCACTGTTCCCGTTCGGTTTTCACCATACAAATGCTGGGTCTGCACACCTTATGTGCCCATTATGAGGGGTTCCCACCATCCCTGTGCTGAATTGCCGGGTCTGTACACCTGCTGTGCCCATAATGAGGGGTTCCCACCATCCATGTGCCGAGTTCTGGGTCTGCACACCTACTGTGCCCATTATGAGGGATTCCCATCATCCCTGTGCTGAGTTCCCGGGTCTGTACACCCGCTGTGCCCATTATGAGGGATTCCCATCATCCCTGTGCTGAGTTCTCGGGTCTGTACACCCGCTGTGCCCATTATGAGGGGTTCCCACCATCCCTGTGCCGAGTTCTGGGTCTGCACACCTACTGTGCCCATTATGAGGGGTTCCCATCATCCCTGTGCTGAGTTCCCGGGTCTGTACACCTGCTGTGCCCATTATGAGGGGTTCCCACCATCCCTGTGTTGAGTTCTGGGTCTGTACACCCGCTGTGCCCATTATGAGAGGTTCTCACCATCCCTGTGCTGAGTTCCCGGGTCTGTACACCTGCTGTGCCCATTATGAGGGGTTCCCACCATCCCTGTGTTGAGTTCTGGGTCTGCACACCTGCTGTGCCCATTATGAGGGGTTCCCATCATCCCTGTGCTGAGTTCCCGGATCTGTACACCTGCTATGAGGGGCGTTCACCATCCCTGGGTCTGCACACCTGCTCTGCCCATTATCAAGCGTTTCTACTATGCCTTCTGGATTTTTCTTTCATATAATATTAATATTATGGAGCATGTGAGGGGGAACACCCCAAGGTGGTAAGAGAACAATCCAGAAAGAATTAGTGGGAGATTTCCCAGCTGCAGACATTACTGGCTTCTCTGATAAAGTAAAATATTTTTTTTTAGGTGGACCGATTCCCTAGCTGAAGGTTAGCAATCCATTGTCCCCAAACAGGGCAGGACTTTCTGTGTGCTCCCAGTTGGACCTGCATCCTCTTGTGACATGAACTAGCGCTGCACATCCTCCACCTCTGAGAACTAGAGGGGGTGGAGCTGAGAACTTCATTTTTTACAGCTTGTATTTTCTCAGGCTCATCGTGAGGGCTGTTCCAGAAGATGAGGAGCCTGGCAGCTACAGGGATTCAGTTGGACAGCCAGAGGCAAAAGATAAATATTAGAGACACTTAACAGACAGGCCCTGTCCTTTGATTCAGTTCAATTGCAAACTTTTCACATCCTGTTGGAGTTTATATTCCCACCAGCTCTACTTCCCCACCAGTTTTGTAAATCGCCCTCTGGCAGCCTACTCACTCCAAGATGCCATGATTCCTATTATACTGACGTTATATATTATGCCTTGTAAACTGGTTGTTCATCCATGCTTCCATCAAACCACCTTTTACAGAAAACCTATGGCATTCTCTGCACCTGCTAGTTGGCATATCATGTTTTGGCAGCAGCCCAGCCTGGGGACAGCAATGGGCACGGACAATGGTCTTCATGTATAAACCTTGGAAATGATCACTGCCAGTCATCACTGAGATTCGGTCATTGTTCGGTGAAAGGCAGCACATTGTGAATGGAAAGTTGAGACACCCCATGTTAGGTAGGCAGCTACTTGTTGGGCAACATTGTTTTGGCAGCATAGGACACAAATGCAAGCTCAGCCTGGGGACAGCAATGGGCACGGACAATGGTCTTCATGCATAAACCTTGGAAATGATCACTGCCAGTCATCGCTGAGATTCAGTCATTGCTCGGTGAAAGGCAGCACATTATGAATGGAAAGTTGAGACACCCCATGTTAGGTAGGCAATTACTTGTTGAGCAACATTGTTTTGGCAGCATAGGACTCAAATGCGAGCTCAGCCTGGGGACAGCATTGGGCACCATCAATGGCCTTTATGTTTGAAAACTGGGAAATAATCAAAGCCGTTCATGACTGAGATTCTACCACTGCTCAGTGGAAGGCAGAACATCGTAAATGGAAAATTGAGACGTGCCACTTTGGATGGGCAACTTCTTTGTGGACCACATACAGTTGGTAACACAGGACACTGACACAAACTCTCTTGCGTGATAATCCCGGAGACAACGATGGACACGTCCAATGGCCTTTAAGTTTAGATCTGGTAATGGATGGTGATGGCCATTAAACGCTAAGATTTTGCCAAGGAGAGTGACCTGATGGTTCAGTGAAACATTGGACACAATAGGCGGGAAATATTTACATTGCTGTAAATGTTGTACATAATTTTTATGCACTCTTAATATTCGATCTATACTCTTTACAAGAGTACGGGCAAATGTAGAGTCATAGCCTTAGTTTTGGTTTATCTGGTTGGTAAGAGAATATTTTTTTAGATTTGTGTATTATTAAAAAGCGCTTATTCCCACTAAGCTTTGACTTTTTTTATTTATAATATATGTAGAAAGACTTACCAGTTAGAGAATATAAATTCTGCCATATGAAATGAGGTAGTTTACTATTACTGACCTGAAAATACTAGCTGCGTGGTTGTCATTAATCTTATGGCTTCAATACTTTCTGGGTCACTAACCTGAAACAAGCATGGAGGTCAAGAGTTCTGTTTTCACTAGCTGCATGCTTTTTATGGATAAGTGTCTTGAAAAATATCGAAGCCAGGTTTAGCCTGGAAATTATCATTTTTTTTTAAAGAAAAGAAGCTCAGGGTTGGTATTGAAAACACAGCAAACATCAGTGGCGTCGTTGTGGGGGGTGCAGACTGCACTTGGGTGACACCCATAGTCATGCGCACGGGGTGTGCCAGATGTACGTGGGCACACCTTAATCACCCCTGCAGGTCAGCATACCTCTCAACCTGGATTCACTGGCAATTAGCTCCACTAATGTGCGGGCACTCCCTACATCTCTTGGTTGACCAGGGCACTTCCCCACATACGCTGACATTCCTGGTGTCGGGCCCAGCACTAGCAATGAGTCAGGTGGCAACAGACATGATTGGGTGGGACTGAAAATGCGTCCGTCCGATGTTCTTGGGCTGGACTGAGTCCCGGTGAAGTGGTTGGGCGGGACTGCGGGTGTCGGGAGTGGGTGGAGTCCAGCGCTGGTTGTAATAGAAATGTGCAGGATCAGCTGGAGGAGAGTTGACTCCAGAAGTGGCTGATGTCACTTTGGAGATCAGGTAAATTGCATCCCCCCATCACCCTCCAGGGGAAATAACCTCCCCCTTCACACTAGTGATGTCTGAACCCCCTATCTGGCAAGTTTCACTCCAACCCCTATAGGTTAACCCCTCCTCCAGCAGTCAGCAAGGTCTCCTGGCTCCTCCCTTCTACCCCCCTCAGAGGCAGATCTGGACTGCCCCTTGCTAGGTGATTTATAAGGGGGGGGGGGGTAAAAAAGGTGTTGGGTGCTTAGCATGGGAGGTGGAGTTGGTGGTATGTGATTATGTTTTGTGTGTTAGGTAATTAGAAGTTTAGGTTACAGAAACAGGATTATTTTGGGTGGTGGGGATACATGGTGGGTCAACAAGGTGTATATATTTAGGGGTGGGGTGTATGCTTGGATAGTTACGATGCCGGGTAGGTTAGACAGGATGGGGGAAGTAGGGTTAAATAGGATAGGGGATAGGTTTAGCTAGTTAGGATGGGGGGAGGTAGAGATAGCCTATCTCCTAACCATGCTAGATTCAGCAGGACCATCCTGAGATTTAAACTAAATCCCAGCATTTCACTAATCTGGGCTAAATCCTTGAGGTAGAGGGGCATGTGTGCTCAAAATGGGAATTGGGGGGGGGGGGGGGGGGAGATATGTTCTGGAAGGGGAAGACCTTTTACTGCACCAGGTGACACCAACCCTATTGGCGCCAAAATGCCACAAAATAAATATAAATAGATTAGCAATCTAACAGAGTAACAGAAAGCCTGTTTCAGAAACTGACTATATACACAAAAGCAGATTAACTGGGTAAACTGAAGATGAAGGGAAAACCAGGACTGGGATCAGGAACAAAAGGAGCAGGTAAGAGGCAGTAGGGCACAGGATGCAGGGCAGGAGCAAGATCAGGATAAATGGCACACAGCCTATGGCAGCAGAGCACTGGAGCGAGAGGCACTAGTAGGGAAGGACCTAAATACCCTCCCAGCAGCCAACATCAGGTGGAAGTGATTAATGGAATCTGCTGGCTGATGAGAGACACCCACTGGTGAACTCTGGGACTACAACCTTCCGCTCTGGGAAGCACAGTGCCACCAGCAGGTGATCCAGGTCCTGACACTCCGTGTGTCACTTAGGGGACACATAAGACTCAATCCGGTCATAAAAAATGTAGAGGATTGGATGAAATGATGATTGCACAAGATTAAAAATTTCTAAGAGTGATCTGTATTAAAACATGTTTGCGTGATTGCACAACTTTACATTCTCTTTTGACGGCCCCGTACGTACGGTCAGACGGTGCAATCAAGATCTTTACTAGCAAAAGTGGGCCTGTCAGAACGAGCAAGGGCGGGGGTATTAAAAACAATCCAAAATGTGGTTTAGTTTGTTCTATGCAAAGTTGTATAGCTTGCTTAAGGAGTCACAACTTAGCCAAGCCTGTCCCCTGCCAGCATGCTGCAGAGAAGAACCCTTGCTCTCTGTGTGGAAGCAGTGGTCTCAATGCATAGGTCTGGGGCGCCCATGTTCCCTGTTAATTGCCAGGCTATAGGTCTGACTCAATAGGGGGCCTGCTGGACCT
Source organism: Lithobates septentrionalis (assembly GCA_037952835.1). Lineage (NCBI taxonomy): Eukaryota > Metazoa > Chordata > Amphibia > Anura > Ranidae > Lithobates > Lithobates septentrionalis. The sequence goes on from JBBDGP010002481.1 coordinate 218,836, forward strand.
CTGCAGAGAGACCACTGCTTCCACACAGGGAGCACGGGTCATTCTCTGCACTGTCAGGCAGTGCTGACACAAGGTCATATAGAGCCCAGGGCGAACATGCCAAACTGCGCCCCCCCTCCCCCAAGATGTATAAGCATCATGTGTCAGCAAAAATCCCCCCTCCCCCCCCAAAAAAACTAGCACTAATCTGCATGCTTACCCCCTAAGTATAAATTCTCCCTCCTCCCAGTACAAATCTCCCCTCCCAGCAGAAATCTTTGCGCCCCCCCCCCCCCCCCATCCCACGTTCCCAGTTCAAATTCTCTTTCTCTCCAAATCCCCCCCAAGAAAATCACCCCTTCTAGCACAAATCCTTTCCCCCCACTCCAAAGCCCCCCTCCAAGCACAAATCCCCCCCCATCCCCCTCTTAGCACAAATACCCCCCAATCACCCCTACTAGCACAATCCCCCCTCTACCATATGACTTCTTCTAGCACAAGCCCCCTCTGAATCCCTCCTCCTAGCACAAATCCCCCTCAAATCACCACTCCTAGCACACCCCCCCAAATTTACCAGCCTAAAACAATTCTTACCCCCCTGCTGTCCCCCAAATTCCCCCTCCCAACACAATTCCCCACCCCTAATCTTCTTGCGGCACCCCCCCACCTCAGTGCCCAGGGCAGTCGCCCCTCCTGCCCACCCCTTGCCCCAGCCCTGCTGGCAGGGGAGAGGCCCTTCTACTCAGGCTGTGGCTGCATTCCAGAGAAAGCCAACTGTAAGACTTTGCACACTTCTTTTTTTTTTTTTTTGCATCTGGAATGTATTTAGCTGTAGGTTCACCTTTTAGCAACATTTTACAAGAGCCCCCCCCCATGCAATTGCAGATCCCCTGATCAGTACACACCAGTGCTCCTCATTTCCAAATGCTGCACCCTCTTTCCATTGCATATGCAGCAATGGTGGGGCCCCGCCACCTTCCCCTGTTCTACCGTTTGCCAGGTGGGCTTGAGGCTAAAATTGTGCGCCCCCTACTGGCCGCTCCAGTCCATTCAAACTGTGCGCATGTGCAGTGCGCTCTCTCTCTCCTTCAATAACGGCAGCAGGAGGACAGTTAGGAAGAGGTTAAAATTCATGTGAAATCGCTCACCAATTCTGCTGCTTCTTTCCTGCGAGGTGCAAATGATTCTTCACAGCTTTCTGCAGATGAGCCATACAGAGAATAGGAAAGTGTGGAACGTGAGTTACCGCCATACTAACGAGGAAACGCACGCTACAATTTACGCGCTAAATATAGAAGCGGCGTGTAATTATGTGATCACGGAGTGTGTCACTATGTCAGAAAATATAAATTGCCAACCAATCAATGATTATCTGAAAAGATAAAAACAGTCATTCTGCAGAGCATCGCGCCCGGCAGGAATCTCAGCTCACATCATGCTGAACAACCTCCATGTAATGTGAACTACCTGCCAGGGACACACATGGTGGTTTGTTAACTCCAAGCTGTCACTGTTGATTACTCAGCAATTAAAAGAAAAAAAAAGAAAACAAAAAAGTGCTTCCCCATTGAACATGGCAGCAGATTCTTACAACGAGCGTCTCAATGTAGTTATTATTATTATTTTGTCACCAGTTATACAGCATCTCACAAAAGTAAGTACACCCCTCAGTCACATTTGTGTAAATCTTTTCTTCTATCTTTTCATGTGACAACACTGAAGAAATGACACTTTGCTACAATGTAAAGTAGTGAGTGTACAGCTTGTATAACAGTGTAAATTTGCTGTCCCCTCAAAATAACTCAACACACAGCCATTAATGTCTAAACCGCTGGCAACAAAAGTCAGTACACCCCTAAGTGAAAATGTCCAAATTGGGCCCAATTAGCCATTTTCCCTCCCCGGTGTCATGTGACTTGTTAGTGTTACAAGGTCTCAGGTGTGAATGGGGAGCAGGTGTGTTACATTTGGTGTTATCGCTCTCACTCTCTCATACTGGTCACTGGAAGTTCAACATGGCACCTCATGGCAAAGAACTCTCTGAGGATCTGGAAAAAATATTGTTGCTCTACATAAAGATGGTCTAGGCCAGTGTTTCTCAACTCCAGTCCTCAAGGCGCGCCAACAGGTCATGTTTTCAGGATTTCCCTCAGATAAAACGGCTGTGGTAATTACTAAGGCAGTGAAACTGATCAAATCACCTGTGCAAAATAGTGGAAATCCTGAAAACATGACCTGTTGGTGCGCCTTGAGGACTGGAGTTGAGAAACACTGGTCTAGGCTATAAGAAGATTGCCAAGACCCTGAAACTGATCTGCAGCACGGTGGCCAAGACCATACAGCGGTATAACAGGACAGGTTCCACTCAGAACAGGCCTCGCCATGGTCCACCAAAGAAGTTGAGGTCACGTGCTCAGCGTCATATCCAGAGGTTGTCTTTGGGAAATAGACGTATGAGTGCTGCCAGCATTGCTGCAGAGGTTGTAGGGGGTGGGGGGTCAGCCTGTCAGTGCTCAGACCATACGCCGCACACTGCATCAAATTGGTCTGCATGGCTGTCATCCCAGAAGGAAGCCTCTTCTAAAGATGATGTACAAGAAAGTCCACAAACAGTTTGCTGAAGACAAGCAGACTAAGGAGATGGATTACTGGAACCATGTCCTGTGGTTTGATGAGACCAAGATAAACGTATTTGGTTCAGATGGTGACAAGCGTGTGTGGGGGCAACCAGGTGAGGAGGACAAAGACAAGTGTGTCTTGTCTACAGTCAAGCATGGTGGTGGGAGTGTCATGGTCTGGGGCTGCATGAGTGCTGCCGGCACTGGGGGGCTACAGATCATTGAGGGGACCATGAATGCCAACATGTACTGTGACCTACTGAAGCAGAGCATGATCCCCTCCCTTCAGAGACTGGACCGCAGGGCAGTATTCCAACATGATAACCACCCCAAACACACCTCCAAGACCACCACTGCCTTGCTAAAGAAGCTGAGGGTAAAGGTGATGGACTGGCCAAGCATGTCTCCAGACCTAAACCCTATTGATCATCTGTGAGACATCCTCAAACAGAAGGTGGAGGAGCGCAAGGTCTCTAACATCCACCAGCTCCGTGATGTCATCATGGAGGAGGGGAAGAGGACTCCAGTGACAACCTGTGAAGCTCTGGTGACCTCCATGCCCAAGAGGGTTAAGGCAGTTCTGGAAAATAATGGTGGCCACACAAAATATTGACACTTTGGGCCCAATATGGACATTTTCACTTAGGGGTGTACTGACTTTTGTTGCCAGCGGTTTAGACATTAATGGCTGTGTGTTGTTATTTTGAGGGGACAGCAAATTTACACTGTTATACAAGCTGTACACTCACTACTTTACATTGTAGACAAGTGTCATTTCTTCAGTGTTGTCACATGAAAAAATAGAAGAAAAGATTTACACAAATGTCACTGAGGGGTGTACTTACTTTTGTCAGATACTGTATATGTTTACTGAGATTTTTCCATACTGGTAGGTGAGGACAATAGGATGCAGACATGTGCCATTTGTTTAGTTACAAATCAAAATTCTGAGGAAATTTTCATTATTCAAAGATTTGGTTGTATCTGAATCTCCAAATCACAATAGTAATGAATTTCCACGAATCCAAAATAAATTATAACAAAATGAATTATTTGAAATTGAAACATATTACAATAAATACAGTAAGGTATAAAAGTGAAATAAGATGGCGATTCCTACTTAGGATGCTTTATAGAACTGAATATAAAAGAATAGAATAAAACATAATAGAATAGAAAATAAAAGAATGGAATAGAATAAAACAGAAGATAATTTAAAAAAAAGTGAATAAAACATAATAGAATAGAAAATAAAGGAATAGAAAAGAATAGAATAAAGTAGAATAGAATAGAATAAAACAGAATATAATAGAAAATAGAAGAATAGAATAGAAAATAATAGAATAAAAAAAGAATAGAATAGAAAATAAAGGAATAAAATAGAAAATAAAAGAATTGAATAAAACAGAAGAGAATATTAAAAATTTAAATAAAACAGAATAGAAAATAAAGGAATAGAAAAGAATAAAATAAAACAGAATACTTGTAGTTGTTAGGATGAAGATGTGTCAGCGGGCACATTCACTGGCACCGTGCACGCACCTTTCTAAGCAGTCAAGAGCAAAAACTAGTAAAAAAAAAAGAAAAATCTGATAATTGCAATAGCTGCAAAAAAGGGATACTTGTGACGCATGGAATAAGGATGTCCTATTACTGAAGTGTGTCTCCACCTGGTGGCAGAACTGGGGAAGTGCTGCCTGTAAGTAGATTTGATTTTTGATACAGAACCCCCGCCCCCATTCTGTGGCCCTTTTGGCAATTACTGTGTGGCCCTTGGGGCCCCGGCACACAGTGGTCTGTTTTGGTGCTTGCCTAAATAAAAGAGAAAGAAATCTATTCTTTAGGCTGACCGTTATTAGTTTTGGTTTCTCTTTTTCCTGTGTTCTCTGTCCCTTTTCTCTTTTTATTATTTTCCTCTGATCTTTTCTGATGGAGAAATTTTAGATGTGACACAAATCATTATTAGGGGGCTGCAGGGAGCTCATATGTGACAGAGATGACTTGCAATGTAATAGCCGTGATATCTAACATTCTCATGTGACATATCTCCAGTCTCTGACCATCTCCTGTATCATGTCTGCAGTCTCTGACCATCTCCTGTATTATGTCTGCAGTCTCTGATCATCTCCTGTACTATGTCTGCAGTCTCTGACCATCTCCTGTACTATGTCTGCAGTCTCTGATCATCTCCTGTATTATGTCTGCAGTCTCTGATCATCTCCTGTATTATGTCTGCAGTCTCTGGCCATCTCCTGTATTATGTCTGCAGTCTCTGACCATCTCCTGTATCATGTCTGCAGTCTCTGACCATCTCCTGTATCATGTCTGCAGTCTCTGACCATCTCCTGTATTATATCTGCAGTCTCTGATCATCTCCTGTATTATGTCAGCAGTCTCTGATCATCTCCTGTATCATGTCTGCAGTCTCTGATCATCTCCTGTACTATGTCTGCAGTCTCTGACCATCTCCTGTATTATGTCTGCAGTCTCTGATCATCTCCTGTATCATGTCTGCAGTCTCTGATCATCTCCTGTACTATGTCTGCAGTCTCTGATCATCTCCTGTATTATGTCTGCAGTCTTTGATGATCTCCTGTATCATGTCTGCAGTCTCTGATCATCTCCTGTACTATGTCTGCAGTCTCTGACCATCTCCTGTACTATGTCTGCAGTCTCTGATCATCTCCTGTAGCATGTCTCCAGTCTCTGATCATCTCCTGTATTATGTCTGCAGTCTTTGATCATCTCCTGTATCATGTCTGCAGTCTCTGATCATCTCCTGTAGTATGTCTGCAGTCTCTGATCATCTCCTGTACTATGTCTGCAGTCTCTGATCATCTCCTGTACTATGTCTTCAGTCTCTGACCGTCTCCTGTACTATGTCTGCAGTCTCTGACCGTCTCCTGTACTATGTCTGCAGTCTCTGATCATCTCCTGTAGCATGTCTGCAGTCTCTGATCATCTCCTGTACTATGTCTGCAGTCTCTGATCATCTCCTGTACTATGTCTGCAGTCTCTGATCATCTCCTGTAGTATGTCGGCAGTCTCTGATCTTATCCTGTACTATGTCTGCAGTCTCTGATCTTCTCCTGTACCATGTCTGCAGTCTCTGATCATCTCCTGTACCATGTCTGCAGTCTCTGATCATCTCCTGTATCATGTCTGCAGTCTCTGATCATCTCCTGTAGTATGTCTGCAGTCTCTGATCATCTCCTGTAGTATGTATGCAGTCTCTGATCATCTCCTGTACTATGTCTGCAGTCTCTGACCGTCTCCTGTACTATGTCTGCAGTCTCTGATCATCTCCTGTACTATGTCTGCAGTCTCTGATCATCTCCTGTACTATGTCTTCAGTCTCTGATCATCTCCTGTACTATGTCTTCAGTCTCTGACCATCTCCTGTACCATGTCTGCAGTCTCTGATCATCTCCTGTATCATGTCTGCAGTCTCTGATCATCTCCTGTAGCATGTCTGCAGTCTCTGATCATCTCCTGTACTATGTCTGCAGTCTCTGATCATCTCCTGTACTATGTCGGCAGTCTCTGATCTTATCCTGTACTATGTCTCCAGCCTCTGATCATCTCCTGTAGCATGTCTCCAGCCTCTGATCATCTCCTGTATCATGTCTGCAGTCTCTGATCATCTCCTGTAGTATATCTGCAGTCTCTGATCATCTCCTGTACTATGTCTGCAGTCTCTGACCGTCTCCTGTACCATGTCTGCAGTCTCTGATCATCTCCTGCACTATGTCTTCAGTCTCTGACCGTCTCCTGTACTATGTCTGCAGTCTCTGATCATCTCCTGTACTATGTCTGCAGTCTCTGATCATCTCCTGTACTATGTCTGCAGTCTCTGATCATCTCCTGTAGCATGTCTCCAGTCTCTGATCATCTCCTGTAGCATGTCTGCAGTCTCTGATCATCTCCCGTACTATGTCTGCAGTCTCTGATCATCTCCTGTACTATGTCTGCAGTCTCTGATCATCTCCTGTAGCATGTCTGCAGTCTCTGATCATCTCCTGTAGCATGTCTGCAGTCTCTGACCATCTCCTGTACTATGTCTGCAGTCTCTGATCATCTCCTGTACTATGTCTGCAGTCTCTGATCATCTCCTGTACCATGTCTGCAGTCTCTGATCATCTCCTGTACTATGTCTGCAGTCTCTGATCATCTCCTGTAGCATGTCTGCAGTCTCTGATCATCTCCCGTACTATGTCTGCAGTCTCTGATCATCTCCTGTACTATGTCTGCAGTCTCTGATCATCTCCTGTAGCATGTCTGCAGTCTCTGACCATCTCCTGTACTATGTCTGCAGTCTCTGATCATCTCCTGTACTATGTCTGCAGTCTCTGACCATCTCCTGTAGCATGTCTGCAGTCTCTGATCATCTCCTGTACTATGTCTGCAGTCTCTGATCATCTCCTGTACTATGTCTGCAGTCTCTGATCATCTCCTGTACTATGTCTACAGTCTCTGATCATCTCCTGTACCATGTCTGCAGTCTCTGACCATCTCCTGTATTATGTCTGCAGTCATTTGGTGGTAATAACTCTCCCCTGAACTTCCAGTCCTTCACACTTAGTACAGCAAAGCTACCCCCCTGCCCCAGCGCCCCCCCCCCCCCCGCAGGTAAAGCAGCTCCCATATATATGTATTCTATTTGTGTATTTAGTTGTTTTCCTTGAGTTTTAGGTTGATTAGAAATGCATCTTACACATTTTGGTCAGCTGTGTGACATGAGAAGACATCAGAGCGTTGCTATGGGTGACATCACCGCTCTCTGTAATGATAAGTTAATCATTTTGGTTGGGTCCGCCATAGAACTGATTGGTGGATGGGACCGGTGTCTGATAGAAGGACAGAGGGATTGGAAGGACAGACGGCCGGCAGTGTCATCTAACAGGAATTCTGCTTAGCGCAGCCAATGACGGTCATCCCGCGACAAAGCGTCTTTATAGAAACGTCGCGGTGTGTCATTGTATTGTTATTCCAGCCGTGCTGTTTAACTGCTCGTCTCTATGACCTTGACGTGGAAGTAATGTTCTCCCCCCTCCCCCACACGTGGCTGGGAACACCATTCACATATAGAAAGAGAACATTGAGAGATTAATTACATACTGCGGCTGTGGATGGTTTAATAGCTCCATAGCTGGTAAATGAAAATTCCCTTTAAGCACAGTAATTGGGGAGGCAGGGAATACAGATGTTGGGAATGCTGCAGGGATTCGAGTTGAGTTGCCTGTAAAATCAGGGAGTTGTAGTTCCACAGTAAATTCCCACAATGGGGAGATTTCTTGCAGTAGTTTGTGTCTCTGCCCCTCCCACAATGGGGAGATTTCCTGCAGTAGTTTGTGTCTCTGCCCCTCCCACAATGGGGAGATTTCCTGCAGTAGTTTGTGTCTCTGCCCCTCCCACAATGGAGAGATTTCCTGCAAGTAGTTTGTGTCTCTGCCCCTCCCACAATGGGGAGATTTCCTGCAGTAGTTTGTGTCTCTGCCCCTCCCACAATGGTGAGATTTCTCTGCAGTAGTTTGTGTCTCCGCCCCTCCCACAATGGTGAGATTTCCTGCAGTAGTTTGTGTCTCTGCCCCTCCCACAATGGTGAGATTTTCCTGCAGTAGTTTGTGTCTCTGCCCCTCCCACAATGGGGAGATTTCCTGCAGTAGTTTGTGTCTCTGCCCCTCCCACAATGGGGAGATTTCCTGCAGTAGTTTGTGTCTCTGCCCCTCCCACAATGGAGAGATTTCCTGCAAGTAGTTTGTGTCTCTGCCCCTCCCACAATGGGGAGATTTCCTGCAGTAGTTTGTGTCTCTGCCCCTCCCACAATGGTGAGATTTTCCTGCAGTAGTTTGTGTCTCTGCCCCTCCCACAATGGTGAGATTTTCCTGCAGTAGTTTGTGTCTCTGCCCCTCCCACAATGGGGAGATTTCCTGCAGTAGTTTGTGTCTCTGCCCCTCCCACAATGGAGAGATTTAATGCAGTAGTTTGTGTCTCTGCCCCTCCCACAATAGTGAGATTTTCCTGCAGTAGTTTGTGTCTCTGCCCCTCCCACAATGGAGAGATTTCCTGCAAGTAGTTTGTGTCTCTGCCCCTCCCACAATGGGGAAATGAGCTGAATGCCCATTGGTCCCATCACTCCAAAGCTGGTCCTGTGTTGGTTTTCTCACTTATTTAACAAAATCTTTAATATGCTTCAAAGAATCATCTAACAATTGAAATTCAGTTATAGTGAAATGTTTCTGTCCACCATGGAGTCTCACTTCTCCTGTTACATTTTACACAATATTAATTTAAAAAAAAAAAACAAGGATGATGGGACCTCCATGGATTTAGGCTGATATGTATTCTGCTACATTTCTTTTGGTAAAAAATAAATAAAAAATCTCAGTAAGTGTAAGTGCCAGTTCACACCACATGCAGTCCAGTGGGGTTTTTTTTTCTGCATCAAAAACGCATGGAAAGTAGGTTGTGTGCTTTTCAATGGCGTAGTTCACACCGGTGCTTGAAGTTCCAGAAAAAAAGTAGAACATGCTGCATTTTTCCTGCACTGGACTGTACTGAACACACATGTCCTCATTTAAGGTTAAGAAAAAAGAGGGGGGAAAATGTATTGGACTTCATCAAAAATGCATCAAAAACGCGCATGCAGAAAAGCATCTGGGACGCATCCTGACTGCTTTTGTATGGTGTATATTGGCCAGGGGCAGCCCGTCCATTGTGGGCACTCGGGCGCCTCCCCCCTCTTCATGCCCAGAGGCTCTAATAGGCTTCAAAATAGGGTAGGCTTGGGATGCAGAGCATTGCGTCTGAAGCCCACCCAGGTGTGTTGCAACAGTGAATGAACATTCGCTGTTGCAACAGTGATCCTCCTCCTGGCCAATCAGGAAGTGGGTCTGATACCCGTCACCTAATTGGCTGAAAGGACAGGCGATCCTATTGGATGCCTAGGAGGAGGGGAGAAGACGCACGGCAGAAGCGAGGAGGAGAAGAGCCGCTGGCCAATGCCTTAATGCCCAATCCCTGCTGCTGCTTGGTGCCCTGATCCTGGCCTTTCCTCCGATGCCCCATCCCCACCACTACTTGGTGCCCTAATCCTGGCCACTCCTCAGATGCCCGATCCCCACCGCTGCTTGGTGCCCTGATCCTGGCCGCTCCTCGGATGTCCGATCCCTGCCACTGCTTGGTTCCCTGAACCTGGCCTTTCTTCGGATGCCCGATCCCCGCCGCTGCTTGGTGCCCTGATCCTGGCCGCTCCTCGGATGCCTGATTCCTGCCACTGCTTGGTGCCCTGATCCTGGCCACTCCTCGGATGCTCGATCCTTGCCGCTGATTGGTGGCCTGATCCTGGCTGCTCCTTGGATGCCCGATCCCTGTCGCTGCTTGGTGGCCTGATCCTGGCCTTTCCTCCGATGCCCCATCCCCACCACTACTTGGTGCCCTAATCCTGGCCACTCCTCAGATGCCCGATCCCCACCGCTGCTTGGTGCCCTGATCCTGGCCGCTCCTCGGATGTCCGATCCCTGCCACTGCTTGGTTCCCTGAACCTGGCCTTTCTTCGGATGCCCGATCCCCGCCGCTGCTTGGTGCCCTGATCCTGGCCGTTCCTCGGATGCCTGATCCCTGCCACTGCTTGGTGCCCTGATCCTGGCCACTCCTCGGATGCTCGATCCTTGCCGCTGATTGGTGGCCTGATCCTGGCTGCTCCTTGGATGCCCGATCCCTGTCGCTGCTTGGTGGCCTGATCCTGGCCTTTCCTCCGATGCCCCATCCCCACCACTGCTTGGTGCCCTGATCCTAGCCTTTCCTCGCTCCTCGGATGCTCGATCCCTGCCGCTGCTTGGTGCCCTGATCCTGGCCGCTCCTCAGATGCCCGATCCCCACTGCTGCTTGGTGCCCTGATCCTGGCTGCTCCTCGGATGCCCCATCCCCACCACTGCTTGGTGCCCTGTTCCTGGCCGCTATTCGGATGCACGATCCCCACCACTGCTTGGTGCCCTGATCCTGGCCACTCCTCAGATGCCCGATCCCCACCGCTGCTTGGTGCCCTGATCCTGGCCGCTCCTCGGATGTCCGATCCCTGCCACTGCTTGGTTCCCTGAACCTGGCCTTTCTTCGGATGCCCGATCCCCGCCGCTGCTTGGTGCCCTGATCCTGGCCGCTCCTCGGATGCCCGATCCCTGCCGCTGCTTGGTTCCCTGATCCTGGCCGCTCCTCGGATGCCTGATCCCTGCCACTGCTTGGTGCCCTGATCCTGGCCGCTCCTCAGATGCCCGATCCCCGCCGCTGCTTAGTGCTCTGATCCCAGCCGTTCCTCGGATGCCTTATCCCCACCGCTGCTTGGTGCCCTATCTGGCCGCTCCTCCGATGCCTGATCCCAGCCGCTGCCCCCTGGATGCCCGCCGCCTATTTGGGGTAAGTGCCAGTTGACCGACCGGCAGACAGCGGGGTGGGGGGTTCGTTTTTTTACTTCCCCCAACAAAAAAAAAAACACCAGCCGCCACTGCAACTTGGCCTAAATTATTTGGTTTGTGTGAAAGTTATAGCGCCTGGTATAAATACTGGAATTTTTATTTATTTATTTGTTTTATACTAGTGATGGCAATGATCAGCGACTTATAGTGGGACTGCGATAATGTGGCGGGAAATCTGACACTAGCTGACACTGGCTGGGAAGGGGTTAACATTTAGGGGGGGTTAAGGGGTTAAGCCTGTGTCTGTGTGTAATGTTTGTGATATGTGGTGCTTGCTTTTACTAAGCGATCTTGTTGTTTTTTTCCCCCCGCAGCAAGATGCCTGTCAGTGTTTGTATCTTTATTCACACCACAGAACTCCCTTCTCTGAACGACGGAGCCGATCAATCATTGGCCGGGACCCGCTGATCAGCTGTGTGCTGATCACAAATCACAGCACAGCTGGGGCGGCACGCACACGCCCCCCCAACCTGGAAGCAACGATCACGTATCAGATATGTGGTCCAGCGCAGAGCGGGGCGGTCAGCAACTGGTCAGACCACACATTTCTTCACACACAAAACCATTTAATCTGTTTATATTTCGCCCTCCCTGGTTTCCCCCCTCCCCCCTCATCAACATGATAATTCAATTTTTAAATAAAATCTTTCCATTTTCATTACATACAGAGCATCCGGAAAGTATTCACAGCGCTTCACTTATTCCACATTTTGTTATGTTACAGCCTTATTCCAAAAATGGATTACATTCATTATTTTCCTCAAAATTCTACAAACAATCCCCCATAATGACAAAGTGAAAGAAGTTTGTTTGAAATCTTTGCAAATTTATTAAAAATAAAAAGTGAAAAAAAAATCCAATGTACATAAGTATCACAGACTCCTCCCATGTACATAAGTATCACAGGCTCCTCCCATGTACATAAATATCACAGACTCCTCCCAAGTACATAAGTATCACAGACTCCTCCCATGTACATAAGTATCACAGGCTCCTCCCATGTACATAAATATCACAGACTCCTCCCATGTACATAGGTATCACAGGCTCCTCCCATGTACATAAGTATCACAGACTCCTCCCATGTACACAAGTATCACAGACTCCTCCCATGTACATAAGTATCACAGACTCCTCCCATGTACATAAGTATCACAGACTCCTCCCATGTACATAAGTATCACAGACTCCTCCCATGTACATAAGTATCACAGGCTCCTCCCATGTAAATAAGTATCACAGGCTCCTCCCATGTACATAAGTATCACAGACTCCTCCCATGTACATAAGTTTCACAGACTCCTCCCATGTACATAGGTATCACAGGCTCCTGCCATGTACATAAGTATCACAGGCTCCTCCCATGTACATAATTATCACAGGCTCCTCCCATGTACATAAATATCACAGACTCCTCCCATGTACATAGGCATCACAGGCTCCTCCCATGTACATAAGTATCACAGACTCCTCCTATGTACATAAGTATCCCAGACTCCTCCCATGTACATAAGTATCACAGACTCCTCCCATGTACATAAGTATCTCAGGCTCCTCCCAAGTACATAAGTATCACAGACTCCTCCCATGTACATAAATATCACAGACTCCTCCCAAGTACATAAGTATCACAGACTCCTCCCATGTACATAAATATCACAGACTCCTCCCATGTACATAAATATCACAGACTCCTCCCATGTACATAATTATCACAGGCTCCTCCCATGTACATAAGTATCATAGGCTCCTCCCATGTACATAAGTATCACAGGCTCCTCCCATGTACATAAGTTTCACAGACTCCTCCCATGTACATAAGTTTCACAGACTCCTCCCATGTACATAAGTATCACAGACTCCTCCCATGTACATAATTATCACAGGCTCCTCCCATGTACATAAATATCACAGACTCCTCCCATGTACATAGGCATCACAGGCTCCTCCCATGTACATAAGTATCACAGACTCCTCCTATGTACATAAGTATCCCAGACTCCTCCCATGTACATAAGTATCACAGACTCCTCCCATGTACATAAGTATCTCAGGCTCCTCCCAAGTACATAAGTATCACAGACTCCTCCCATGTACATAAATATCACAGACTCCTCCCAAGTACATAAGTATCACAGACTCCTCCCATGTACATAAATATCACAGACTCCTCCCATGTACATAAATATCACAGACTCCTCCCATGTACATAATTATCACAGGCTCCTCCCATGTACATAAGTATCATAGGCTCCTCCCATGTACATAAGTATCACAGGCTCCTCCCATGTACATAAGTATCACAGACTCCTCCCATGTACATAATTATCACAGGCTCCTCCCATGTACATAAGTATCACAGGCTCCTCCCATGTACATAAGTTTCACAGACTCCTCCCATGTACATAAGTTTCACAGACTCCTCCCATGTACATAAGTATCACAGACTCCTCCCATGTACATAAGTATCACAGGCTCCTCCCATGTACATAAGTATCACAGCCTCCTCCCATGTACATAAGTATCACAGGCTCCTCCCATGTACATAAGTATCACAGGCTCCTCCCATGTACATAAGTTTCACAGACTCCTCCCATGTACATAAGTTTCACAGACTCCTCCCATGTACATAAGTATCACAGACTCCTCCCATGTACATAAGTATCACAGGCTCCTCCCATGTACATAAGTATCACAGCCTCCTCCCATGTACATAAGTATCACAGGCTCCTCCCATGTACATAAGTATCACAGGCTCCTCCCATGTACATAAGTATCACAGACTCCTCCCATGTACATAAGTTTCACAGACTCCTCCCATGTACATAAGTATCACAGACTCCTCCCATGTACATAAGTATCACAGGCTCCTCCCATGTACATAAGTATCACAGGCTCCTCCCATGTACATAAGTATCACAGACTCCTCCCATGTACATAAGTATCACAGCCTCCTCCCATGTGCATAAGTATCACAGGCTCCTCCCATGTGCATAAGTATCACAGGCTCCTCCCATGTACATAAGTATCACAGACTCCTCCCATGTACATAAGTATCACAGCCTCCTCCCATGTACATAAGTATCACAGGCTCCTCCCATGTACATAAGTATCACAGGCTCCTCCCATGTACATAAGTATCACAGGCTCCTCCCATGTACATAAGTATCACAGACTCCTCCCATGTACATAAGTATCACAGGCTCCTCCCATGTACATAAGTATCACAGCCTCCTCCCATGTACATAAGTATCACAGACTCCTCCCATGTACATAAGTATCACAGCCTCCTCCCATGTACATAAGTATCACAGGCTCCTCCCATGTACATAAGTATCACAGACTCCTCCCATGTACATAAGTATCACAGACTCCTCCCATGTACATAAGTATCACAGACTCCTCCCATGTACATAAGTATCACAGACTCCTCCCATGTACATAAGTATCACAGACTCCTCCCATGTACATAAGTATCACAGACTCCTCCCATGTACATAAGTATCACAGGCTCCTCCCATGTAAATAAGTATCACAGGCTCCTCCCATGTACATAAGTATCACAGACTCCTCCCATGTACATAAGTTTCACAGACTCCTCCCATGTACATAGGTATCACAGGCTCCTGCCATGTACATAAGTATCACAGGCTCCTCCCATGTACATAATTATCACAGGCTCCTCCCATGTACATAAATATCACAGACTCCTCCCATGTACATAGGCATCACAGGCTCCTCCCATGTACATAAGTATCACAGACTCCTCCTATGTACATAAGTATCCCAGACTCCTCCCATGTACATAAGTATCACAGACTCCTCCCATGTACATAAGTATCTCAGGCTCCTCCCAAGTACATAAGTATCACAGACTCCTCCCATGTACATAAATATCACAGACTCCTCCCAAGTACATAAGTATCACAGACTCCTCCCATGTACATAAATATCACAGACTCCTCCCATGTACATAAATATCACAGACTCCTCCCATGTACATAATTATCACAGGCTCCTCCCATGTACATAAGTATCATAGGCTCCTCCCATGTACATAAGTATCACAGGCTCCTCCCATGTACATAAGTTTCACAGACTCCTCCCATGTACATAAGTTTCACAGACTCCTCCCATGTACATAAGTATCACAGACTCCTCCCATGTACATAATTATCACAGGCTCCTCCCATGTACATAAATATCACAGACTCCTCCCATGTACATAGGCATCACAGGCTCCTCCCATGTACATAAGTATCACAGACTCCTCCTATGTACATAAGTATCCCAGACTCCTCCCATGTACATAAGTATCACAGACTCCTCCCATGTACATAAGTATCTCAGGCTCCTCCCAAGTACATAAGTATCACAGACTCCTCCCATGTACATAAATATCACAGACTCCTCCCAAGTACATAAGTATCACAGACTCCTCCCATGTACATAAATATCACAGACTCCTCCCATGTACATAAATATCACAGACTCCTCCCATGTACATAATTATCACAGGCTCCTCCCATGTACATAAGTATCATAGGCTCCTCCCATGTACATAAGTATCACAGGCTCCTCCCATGTACATAAGTATCACAGACTCCTCCCATGTACATAATTATCACAGGCTCCTCCCATGTACATAAGTATCACAGGCTCCTCCCATGTACATAAGTTTCACAGACTCCTCCCATGTACATAAGTTTCACAGACTCCTCCCATGTACATAAGTATCACAGACTCCTCCCATGTACATAAGTATCACAGGCTCCTCCCATGTACATAAGTATCACAGCCTCCTCCCATGTACATAAGTATCACAGGCTCCTCCCATGTACATAAGTATCACAGACTCCTCCCATGTACATAAGTTTCACAGACTCCTCCCATGTACATAAGTATCACAGACTCCTCCCATGTACATAAGTATCACAGGCTCCTCCCATGTACATAAGTATCACAGGCTCCTCCCATGTACATAAGTATCACAGACTCCTCCCATGTACATAAGTATCACAGCCTCCTCCCATGTACATAAGTATCACAGGCTCCTCCCATGTACATAAGTATCACAGGCTCCTCCCATGTACATAAGTATCACAGGCTCCTCCCATGTACATAAGTATCACAGACTCCTCCCATGTACATAAGTATCACAGGCTCCTCCCATGTACATAAGTATCACAGCCTCCTCCCATGTACATAAGTATCACAGACTCCTCCCATGTACATAAGTATCACAGACTCCTCCCATGTACATAAGTATCACAGACTCCTCCCATGTACATAAGTATCACAGACTCCTCCCATGTACATAAGTATCACAGCCTTTGCTCAATACTTTGGTGAAGCTCCTTTGGCACCAATTACAGCTTCAAGTCTTTCTGAGTATGTGGCCACAAGCTTGACACACCTATTTTTGGGCAGTTTCTCCCATTCTTCTTTGTAGGACCTCTCAAGTTCCATCAAATTGGATGGGGAGCGTCGGTGCACAGCCATTTTCAGATCTCTCCAGAGATGTTCAATTGGGTTCAAGTCTGGGCTCTGGTTGGGCCACTCAAGGACATTCACAGAGTTGTCCCGTAGCCACTCCTTTGTTCTCTTGGCTGTGTGCTTAGGGTCGTTGTCCTGTTGGAAGATGAACCTTCCCCCCAATCTGAGGTCCAGAGCGCTCTGGAGCAGGTTTTCATCAAGGATGTCTCTGTACATTGCTGCCATAGGCGTGCGCAGCCTATTGCATTAGGGTGTGCACTCGAAAGCTCAAGCACACATACATATATATATATATATATATTGTCAAAAGTATTGGGATGCCTGCCTTTACACGCACATGAACTTTAATGCCGTTTTAGTCCGTAGGGTTCAATATTGAGTTGGCTCCGCCCTTTGCAGCTATAAAAGTTTCAACTCTTCTAGGAAGGCTGTCCACAAGGTTTAGGAGTGTGTTTATGGGAATGTTTGACCATTCTTCCAGAAGGGCATTTGTGAGGTCAGGCACTGATGTTGGACAAGAAGGCCTGGCTCGCAGTCTCCACTCGAATTCATCCCAAAGGTGTTCTATGGTTTTGAGGTCAGGACTCTTTGCAGGTCAGTCAAGTTCCTCCACCCCAAACTCGCTCACCCATGTCTTTATGGACCTTGCTTTGTGCACTGGTCCAAATCATTTGATGGAGGGGGGATTATGGTGTGGGGGAGGGGGGATTATGGTGTGGGGGGAGGGGGGGCTATGGTGTGGGGTTGTTTTTCAGGGGTTGGGCTTGGCCCCTTAGTTCCAGTAAAGGGAACTCTTAAGGCGTCAGCATACCAAGACATTTTGGACAATTTCATGCTCTCAACTTTGAGGGAACAGTTTGGGGATGACCCCTCCCAACATGACTGCGCACCAGTGCACAAAGCAAGGTCCATAAAGACATGGACTTAGCAGGGGTGGTGGGAAATTAACTTCAAGTGCAATAATTCACATTATAACTGTAACTAAAACATATACAATTAAGTGTAACACTCTAAAAAATAAAAAATCCAAAGTGCTATAATGGTGTGAACCTCCCAACTAAAAAGTTTTTGCACTCGAAGGTAATTTGTATTGCAATTATCTGTAGAGGGGTTTCCACCATCCCTGCTAAGGCAGCACTGATGGGCACTAATAGGCTGCACTGATTGGCAGCGTTGATGGGCACTAATTGGTAGCACTGATGTGCACTGACAGGTGGCACTGATAGGCAGCACTGTTTGGCACTAATGGGCACTGATTGGCACTGATAGGTGGCACTGATGGGCACTGATATGCATCACTGATGGGCTCTTATTGGTAGCACTTATGGGCACTGATAGGCTCTGATTGGCAGCACTGATTGGCAGCATTGATGGACACTGATTGGCACTGATAGGCAGCACTGATTGGAAGCACTGATGGGCACTGATAGGCTGCACTGATAGGCAGCACTGATGGGCACTGACTGGCAGCACTGATGGACACTGGTAGGTGGCACTGATAGGCAGCACTTGGCACTGATATACAGCACTGATGGGCACTGATATGCAGCTTTAATGTGCACTGATTGGCAGCACTTATGGGCACTGATTGGCACTGATAGGCAGCACCGATGGGCACTGATATGCAGCACTGATAGGCAGCATTGGTTGGCACTGATTTACAGCATTGGTTGGCACTGATAGGCAGCATTGGTTGGCACTGATAGGCAGCACTGGTTTGCACTGATAGGCAGCACTGGTTTGCAATGGTTGGCACTGATAGGCAGAATTGGTTGGCACTGATAAGCAGCACTGGCACGGATAGGCAGTACTGGTTGGCACTGATAGGCAGCATTGGTTGGCACTGATTGACAGCATTGGTTGGCACTGATTGGCAGCATTCGTTGGCATTGATAGGCAGCATTGGTTGGCACTGATTGGCAGCACTGATGGGCACTGACTGGCAGCACTGATGGGCACTAATTGTTGGCACTGATAGGCAGCACTGATTGGCACTGATAGGCAGCACTGATGGGCACTGATATGCAGCACTGATGGGCACTGATGGGCAGCACTGATGGGCAGCATTGGTTGGCACTGATTGACAGCATTGGTTGGCACTGATTTACAGCATTGGTTGGCACTGATAGGCAGCATTGGTTGGCACTGATAGGCAGCACTGGTTTGCACTGATAGGCAGCACTGGTTGGCACTGATAGGCAGAATTGGTTGGCACGGATAAGCTGCACTGGCACAGATAGGCAGTACTGGTTAGCATTGATAGGCAACATTGGTTGGCACTGATAAGTAGCACTGGCACTGATAGGCAGCATTGGTTGGCACTGATAAGCAGCACTGGCACTGATAGGCAGCATTGGTTGGCACTGATAGGCGGCACTGGTTTGCACTGATAGGCAGCACTGGTTTACAATGGTTGGCACTGATAGGCAGAATTGGTTGGCACTGATAAGCAGCACTGGCACAGATAGGCAGTACTGGTTGGCACTGATTGGCAGCATTGGTTGGCACTGATTGGCAGCATTGGTTGGCACCGATTGGCAGCATTGGTTGGCACTTATGCCGCGTACACACGAGCGGACATTACGGCGGACTTTGCCCGGCGGACTTTTCGACGTACTTTCCGACGGACTTTGTGAATGAACGGACTTGCCTACACACAATCCACCAAAGTCCGTCGAATTCGTACGTGATGACGTACGACCGGACTAAAACAAGGAAGTTCATAGCCAGTAGCCAATAGCTGCCCTAGCGTGGCTTTTTGTCCGTCGAACTAGCATACAGACGGCGGACTTTTCGACCGGACTCGATTTCAACGGATACATTTAAAACAAGTTTCAAATCTAATTCCGTCGAACTTTTGAGAAAACAAAGTCCGCTGGAGCCCACACACATCGAATTGTCCGACGAAATCCAGTCCGCCGGGCAAAGTCCGCCGTAATGTCCGCTCGTGTGTACGCGGCATTATAGACAGCATTGGTTGGCACTGATTGGCAGCATTGGTTGGCACTGATTGGCAGCATTGGTTTGCACTGATAGGCAGCATTGGTTGGCACTGATTGGCATCATTGGTTGGCACTGATTGGCATCATTGGTTGGCACTGATTGGCATCATTGGTTGGCACTGATAGGCAGTATTGGGTGGCACAGATAGGAGAGAGGGGGAGTTTCACATTCAGGAGATCGTGAGAATTGCCAGAGCTGATCAGTGTATGAAAGTGTCAGATAATGACACTGCATGCAGGGAGAGACACCAGCTGTTAAAAGTCAGCGGTAATGCTGGTGCTGGGCGGGACTGAACAGTTACCAAACACGAGCCAATAGGATGGGTCTGGGCGGGCCGCTACATTTCTCTGGCTCCGCCCCCTCTCTGAAGCAGCCCAATCATTGGCTGGTGTTGGCGCTTGATCCCGCCCACCCACGACATCGCGGCTGAGTTGTGATGACTTACAACTCAGCCGCGATGTCGGGAGTGGGCGGGACCAAGCGCTATAAACACCAGCCAATGTTTGAGCTGCTTCAGAGAGGGGGCGGGGCCACATAAATGTAGCGGCCCGCCCAGACCCCATCCCATTGGTGTTTGATGGCCGTTCTGTCCCGCCCACCCCGACATCACCCTGACATTATGACAGCTGGTGTCTCTCCCTACATGCAGTGTCATTATCTGACACTTTCATACACTGAACAGCTCTGGCAATTCTCACGATCTGCTGCCTGTGAAACTGTTTCACAGGCAGCGCGGGCCACACACTCTCTTGGATGCAGCATTTTGGGGCAAATCTCTGGACACAGCACAGGGTGATTAGGGTGTGCCCAGGCACACCCGGCACACCCCATGCGCACGCCTATGATTGCTGCATTCATCTTTCCCTCCATCCTGATTAGTCTCCCAGTTCCTGCCGCTGTAAAACATCCCCACAGCATGATGCTGCACCACCATGCTTCACTGTAGGGATGGTATTGGTCAGGTGATGAGTGGTGCCTGGTTTCCTCCAGACATGACACTTGCCATTCAGGCCAAAGAGTTCAATCTTTGTTTCATCAGACCAGAGAATTTTGTTTCTCATGGTCTGAGAGTCCTTCAGGTGCCTTTTGGCAAACTCCAGGCGGCTGTCATGTGCCTTTTACTGAGGAGTGGCTTCCATCCGGCCACTCTACCATACAGGCCTGATTGGTGGAGAGCTGCAGAGATGGTTGTTCTTCTGGAAGGTTCTCCTCTCTCCACAGAGAAATGTTGGAGCTCTGTCAGAGTGGCCATCGGGTTCTTGGTCACCTCGCTGACTAAAGCCCTTCTCCCCCGATCGGTGGCACGGTCTAGGAAGAGTCCTGGTGGTTCCAAACTTCTTCAGGTTCCAAACTGCTGCAGAAATGTTTCTGTCCCCTTCCCCAGATCTTTGCCCCCATACAATCCTGTCTCTGAGGTCTACAGACAATTCCTTGGACTTCTAGGCTTGGTTTGTGCTCTGACATGCACTGTTACCTGTGGGACCTTCTATAGACAGTTGTGTGCCTTTCCAAATCATCCAAATAAAAAAAAAGACATTTATTTAATTATTTATTGCATTTTAGTGTAATATGAGATCTGAAGTCTTTTTGACCCCCCAGATCTCATATTTAAGATGTCCTGTCATGCTTTTTTTCTATTACAAGGGATACAAGGGATGTTTACATTCCTTGTAATAGGAATAAACAAAAAAAAAGTGCCCCGTCCCGCTGAGCCCGCGCGCGCCCAGAAGCAAACGCATACGTAAGTCGCGCCCGTATATGAAAACGGTGTTCTAACCACACATGTGAGGGATCACCGCGATTGTTAGAGTGAGAGCAATAATTCTAGCCCCAGACCTCCTCTGTAACTCAAAACTGGTAACCTGTAAAAAAATTTAAAACGTCGCCAATGGAGATTTTTAAGTGCCAAAGTTTGTCGCACAATTTTGAAGAGTGACATGTTGGGTATCAATTTACTTGGCGTAACATTATCTTTCACAATATAGAAAAAAAATTGGGCTAACTTTACTGTTGTCTTGTTCTTTAGTTCAAAAAATTTTATTTTTCTTTCTCTCAAAAAATTGTCCTTGTAAGACCGCTGCGCAAATACGGTGTGACATAAAGTATTGCAACCACCGCCATTTTATTCTCTAGGTTGTCTGAAAAAAAATATATATAATGTTCGGAGGTTCTAAGTAATTATGTAGCAAAAAATAAACTGATTTTAACTTGTAAACAACAAATCTCAAAAAAGAGGCTCGGTCAATGAATGAAAGGGGCGGGTCCAGGGACAGTCAGCCTGGAGAGTGAACAGCTAGATCAGGGATATGCAATTAGCGGACCTCCAGCTGTTGCAGAACTACAAGTCCCATGAGGCATAGCAAGACTCTGACAGCCACAAGTATAACACCCAGAGGCAGAGGCATGATGGGACTTGTAGTTTTGCAACAGCTGGAGGTCCGCTAATTGCATATCCCTGAGCTAGATGATGCTGGACGTCCTCCAGCCAGGAAATGAGGGCGGGGCTCTGTCTGACTTGCTGCAGCTTCTAATGCACATTGTGAGAAGCTCACAGTGTGCAGTGAGATCATTTCAGTACAGGAGAGGAGGCTGTATAACTAACTGTGCAAGGTTGAAGGTAAGGCCGGAAATCTAAAAAGTATCTCTAGATAAACTTTATTATTTTAATGGGCTGAAACCCCTGTCAGTTTTTTTGGAGGTTTCCTTTACTTTTTATCCTATAGAAGGCAGGTGTCTCCAGAACATGTGTCTCCAGAACATGTGTCTCCAGAACGGGTGTTTCCAGAACGGGTGTCTCCAGAACATGTGTCTCCAGAACGGGTGTCTCCAGAACGGGTGTTTCCAGAACGGGTGTCTCCAGAACATGTGTCTCCAGAACGGGTGTCTCCAGAACGGGTGTTTCCAGAACGGGTGTCTCCAGAACATGTGTCTCCAGAACGGGTGTCTCCAGAACGGGTGTCTCCAGAACATGTGTCTCCAGAACAGGTGTCTCCAGAACGGGTGTTTCCAGAATGGGTGTCTCCAGAACATGTGTCTCCAGAACGGGTGTCTCCAGAACGGGTGTTTCCAGAACGGGTGTCTCCAGAACATGTGTCTCCAGAACGGGTGTCTCCAGAACATAAGTCTCCAGAACGGGTGTCTCCAGAACGGGTGTTTCCAGAACGGGTGTCTCCAGAACATGTGTCTCCAGAACGGGTGTCTCCAGAACATAAGTCTCCAGAACGGGTGTCTCCAGAACATAAGTCTCCAGAACGGGTGTCTCCAGAACATAAGTCTCCAGAACGGGTGTCTCCAGAACATGTGTCTCCAGAACGGGTGTCTCCAGAACATAAGTCTCCAGAACGGGTGTCTCCAGAACATGTGTCTCCAGAACATGTGTCTCCAGAACGGGTGTCTCCAGAACGGGTGTCTCCAGAACATGTGTCTCCAGAACGGGTGTCTCCAGAACGGGTGTCTCCAGAACATGTGTCTCCAGAACATGTGTCTCCAGAACGGGTGTCTCCAGAACGGGTGTCTCCAGAACGGGTGTCTCCAGAACATGTGTCTCCAGAACGGGTGTCTCCAGAACGGGTGCCTCCAGAACATGTTTCTCCAGAACGGGTGTCTCCAGAACGGGTGTCTCCAGAACATGTGTCTCCAGAACGGGTGTCTCCAGAACGGGTGTCTCCAGAACGGGTGTCTCCAGAACATGTGTCTCCAGAACGGGTGTTTCCAGAATGGGTGTCTCCAGAACATGTGTCTCCAGAACGGGTGTCTCCAGAACGGGTGTTTCCAGAACGGGTGTCTCCAGAACATGTGTCTCCAGAACGGGTGTCTCCAGAACATAAGTCTCCAGAACGGGTGTCTCCAGAACGGGTGTTTCCAGAACGGGTGTCTCCAGAACATGTGTCTCCAGAACGGGTGTCTCCAGAACATAAGTCTCCAGAACGGGTGTCTCCAGAACATAAGTCTCCAGAACGGGTGTCTCCAGAACATGTGTCTCCAGAACATAAGTCTCCAGAACGGGTGTCTCCAGAACATGTGTCTCCAGAACGGGTGTCTCCAGAACATAAGTCTCCAGAACGGGTGTCTCCAGAACATGTGTCTCCAGAACATGTGTCTCCAGAACGGGTGTCTCCAGAACGGGTGTCTCCAGAACATGTGTCTCCAGAACGGGTGTCTCCAGAACGGGTGTCTCCAGAACATGTGTCTCCAGAACATGTGTCTCCAGAACGGGTGTCTCCAGAACGGGTGTCTCCAGAACATGTGTCTCCAGAACATGTGTCTCCAGAACGGGTGTCTCCAGAACATGTGTCTCCAGAACATGTGTCTCCAGAACATGTGTCTCCAGAACGGGTGTCTCCAGAACGGGTGTCTCCAGAACATGTGTCTCCAGAACGGGTGTCTCCAGAACGGGTGTCTCCAGAACATGTGTCTCCAGAACGGGTGTCTCCAGAACGGGTGTCTCCAGAACATGTGTCTCCAGAACATGTGTCTCCAGAACGGGTGTCTCCAGAACATGTGTCTCCAGAACATGTGTCTCCAGAACATGTGTCTCCAGAACGGGTGTCTCCAGAACGGGTGTCTCCAGAACGGGTGTCTCCAGAACGGGTGTCTGCAGAACATGTGTCTCCAGAACGGGTGTCTCCAGAATGGGTGTCTCCAGAACATGTGTCTCCAGAACGGGTGTCTCCAGAACGGGTGTCTTCAGAACATGTGTCTCCAGAACGGGTGTCTCCAGAACGGGTGTCTCCAGAACATGTGTCTCCAGAACGGGTGTCTCCAGAACGGGTGTCTCCAGAACATGTGTCTCCAGAACATGTGTCTCCAGAACGGGTGTCTCCAGAACGGGTGTCTCCAGAACGGGTGTCTCCAGAACATGTGTCTCCAGAACGGGTGTCTCCAGAACGGGTGTCTCCAGAACGGGTGTCTCCAGAACATGTGTCTCCAGAACGGGTGTCTCCAGAACGGGTGTCTCCAGAACATGTGTCTCCAGAACGGGTGTCTCCAGAACGGGTGTCTTCAGAACATGTGTCTCCAGAACGGGTGTCTTCAGAACATGTGTCTCCAGAACATGTGTCTCCAGAACGGGTGTCTCCAGAACATGTGTCTCCAGAACGGGTGTCTTCAGAACATGTGTCTCCAGAACATGTGTCTCCAGAACGGGTGTCTCCAGAACATGTGTCTCCAGAACGGGCGTCTCCAGAACGGGCGTTTCCAGAACGGGTGTCTCCAGAACGGGTGTCTCCAGAACGGGTGTCTCCAGAACATGTGTCTCCAGAACGGGTGTCTTCAGAACATGTGTCTCCAGAACATGTGTCTCCAGAACGGGTGTCTCCAGAACGGGTGTCTCCAGAACATGTGTCTCCAGAACATGTGTCTCCAGAACGGGTGTCTCCAGAACGGGTGTCTCCAGAACGGGTGTCTCCAGAACGGGTGTCTCCAGAACATGTGTCTCCAGAACGGGTGTCTCCAGAACGGGTGTCTCCAGAACATGTGTCTCCAGAACGGGTGTCTCCAGAACGGGTGTCTCCAGAACATGTGTCTCCAGAACGGGTGTCTCCAGAACGGGTGTCTTCAGAACATGTGTCTCCAGAACGGGTGTCTTCAGAACATGTGTCTCCAGAACATGTGTCTCCAGAACGGGTGTCTCCAGAACATGTGTCTCCAGAACGGGTGTCTCCAGAACGGGTGTCTTCAGAACATGTGTCTCCAGAACATGTGTCTCCAGAACGGGTGTCTCCAGAACATGTGTCTCCAGAACGGGCGTCTCCAGAACGGGCGTTTCCAGAACGGGCGTTTCCAGAACGGGTGTTTCCAGAACGGGCGTCTCCAGAACGGGTGTCTCCAGAACGGGTGTCTCCAGAACGGGTGTCCCCCTTTTGAAGGTTAAGCAAAGGTAAAAAAAAACTGATTGTAGTTTTCCCTTTTTACAATCTCTCCAGCACCTGAAGTCTTCATTTTGGGTGGAGTTGCCCTTTAAGGAAATGCACGTCTCTATGACAGGTTATTGGTACAGGCATGCCCCATGCGTCCTCCAGGTGGCGCCGGACTCTCACAGCTCTGCACAGTATAGAGGCAGTGCGTCAGCTGGCAGCCCAGAGTATATAAGTGCGAAGAGGAGTCGAGGAGCTGCTCAGTTGTGTGTGTTGGCGAGACGGCGACACCGGCAGCTCGGCCTCGACATGTTCTATTCTGGGATGCTGACCGAGAGCAGCGGAGGCAGGAAGGAGGTGGACCTCAGGGAGGCTGCGTCGCTACGGCAACAGAGGAGGATGAAACAGTCGGTCCAGTTCATCCACAAGGACTCCGCCGACCTTCTGCCCCTCGATGGACTCAAGAAGCTCGGCACATCCAAGGACACGGTAAGGCGAAACGACTTGTTTTATGAGAAAAGATCGTTACTTTCAGTCAAACACAGCGAATTTCAGGAGGTGACTTTGGTGTAATATTTGGGAGGAAGGGCAGTGGGGGGGATGGGGGGTGGGGGTGGGGTATAAAGGAGCCTGAAAAGGCGATGGTGGTCAACTTCCTTTATACAGAGATCCTCAAGTGTGACCCCGGACATCTCCAAATAGCCGCATATAATAATACTACAGAAAACTGTCAAAGATTACAAGTGTACGACAGGAGATGGTCAGAGACTGCAGACATAGTACAGGAGATGGTCAGAGACTGCAGACATAGTACAGGAGATGGTAAGAGACTGCAGACATAGTACAGGAGATGGTCAGAGACTGCAGACATGCTACAGGAGATGGTCAGAGACTGCAGACCTACTACAGGAGACGGTCAGAGACTGCAGACATAGTACAGGAGATGATCAGAGACTGCAGATATAGTACAGGAGATGGTCAGAGACTGCAGACATAGTACAGGAGATGGTCAGAGACTGCAGACATAGTACGGGAGATGGTCAGAGACTGCAGACATAGTACAGGAGATGATCAGAGACTGCAGACATGCTACAGGAGATGATCAGAGACTGCAGACATAGTACAGGAGATGGTAAGAGACTGCAGACATAGTACAGGAGATGGTCAGAGACTGCAGACATAGTACAGGAGATGGTAAGAGACTGCAGACATAGTACAGGAGATGGTCAGAGACTGCAGACATAGTACAGGAGATCATCAGAGACTGCAGACATAGTACAGGAGATGATCAGAGACTGCAGACATAGTACAGGAGATGATCAGAGACTGCAGACATGCTACAGGAGATGGTCAGAGACTGCAGACCTACTACAGGAGACGGTCAGAGACTGCAGACATAGTACAGGAGATGATCAGAGACTGCAGACATAGTACAGGAGATGGTCAGAGACTGCAGACATAGTACAGGAGATGGTCAGAGACTGCAGACATAGTACAGGAGATGGTAAGAGACTGCAGACATAGTACAGGAGATGGTCAGAGACTGCAGACATAGTACAGGAGATGATCAGAGACTGCAGACATAGTACAGGAGATGATCAGAGACTGCAGACATAGTACAGGAGATGATCAGAGACTGCAGACATGCTACAGGAGATGGTCAGAGACTGCAGACCTACTACAGGAGACGGTCAGAGACTGCAGACATAGTACAGGAGATGATCAGAGACTGCAGACATAGTACAGGAGATGGTCAGAGACTGCAGACATAGTACAGGAGATGGTCAGAGACTGCAGACATAGTACGGGAGATGGTCAGAGACTGCAGACATAGTACAGGAGATGATCAGAGACTGCAGACATAGTACAGGAGATGATCAGAGACTGCAGACATAGTACAGGAGATGGTCAGAGACTGCAGACATGGTACAGGAGATGATCAGAGACTGCAGACATAGTACAGGAGATGATCAGAGACTGCAGACATAGTACAGGAGATGGTCAGAGACTGCAGACATAGTACAGGAGATGGTCAGAGACTGCAGACATAGTACAGGAGATGATCAGAGACTGCAGACATAGTACAGGAGATGGTCAGAGACTGCAGACATAGTACAGGAGATGGCCAGAGACTGCAGACATAGTACAGGAGATGATCAGAGACTGCAGACATAGTACAGGAGATGATCAGAGACTGCAGACATAGTACAGGAGATGATCAGAGACTGCAGACATAGTACAGGAGATGATCAGAGACTGCAGACATGCTACAGGAGATGGTCAGAGACTGCAGACCTACTACAGGAGACGGTCAGAGACTGCAGACATAGTACAGGAGATGATCAGAGACTGCAGACATAGTACAGGAGATGGTCAGAGACTGCAGACATAGTACAGGAGATGGTCAGAGACTGCAGACATAGTACGGGAGATGGTCAGAGACTGCAGACATAGTACAGGAGATGATCAGAGACTGCAGACATAGTACAGGAGATGATCAGAGACTGCAGACATAGTACAGGACATGGTCAGAGACTGCAGACATGGTACAGGAGATGATCAGAGACTGCAGACATAGTACAGGAGATGATCAGAGACTGCAGACATAGTACAGGAGATGGTCAGAGACTGCAGACATAGTACAGGAGATGGTCAGAGACTGCAGACATAGTACGGGAGATGGTCAGAGACTGCAGACATAGTACAGGAGATGATCAGAGACTGCAGACATGCTACAGGAGATGATCAGAGACTGCAGACATAGTACAGGAGATGGTAAGAGACTGCAGACATAGTACAGGAGATGGTCAGAGACTGCAGACATGCTACAGGAGATGGTCAGAGACTGCAGACCTACTACAGGAGACGGTCAGAGACTGCAGACATAGTACAGGAGATGATCAGAGACTGCAGATATAGTACAGGAGATGGTCAGAGACTGCAGACATAGTACAGGAGATGGTCAGAGACTGCAGACATAGTACGGGAGATGGTCAGAGACTGCAGACATAGTACAGGAGATGATCAGAGACTGCAGACATGCTACAGGAGATGATCAGAGACTGCAGACATAGTACAGGAGATGGTAAGAGACTGCAGACATAGTACAGGAGATGGTCAGAGACTGCAGACATAGTACAGGAGATGGTAAGAGACTGCAGACATAGTACAGGAGATGGTCAGAGACTGCAGACATAGTACAGGAGATGATCAGAGACTGCAGACATAGTACAGGAGATGATCAGAGACTGCAGACATAGTACAGGAGATGATCAGAGACTGCAGACATGCTACAGGAGATGGTCAGAGACTGCAGACCTACTACAGGAGACGGTCAGAGACTGCAGACATAGTACAGGAGATGATCAGAGACTGCAGACATAGTACAGGAGATGGTCAGAGACTGCAGACATAGTACAGGAGATGGTCAGAGACTGCAGACATAGTACAGGAGATGGTAAGAGACTGCAGACATAGTACAGGAGATGGTCAGAGACTGCAGACATAGTACAGGAGATGATCAGAGACTGCAGACATAGTACAGGAGATGATCAGAGACTGCAGACATAGTACAGGAGATGATCAGAGACTGCAGACATGCTACAGGAGATGGTCAGAGACTGCAGACCTACTACAGGAGACGGTCAGAGACTGCAGACATAGTACAGGAGATGATCAGAGACTGCAGACATAGTACAGGAGATGGTCAGAGACTGCAGACATAGTACAGGAGATGGTCAGAGACTGCAGACATAGTACGGGAGATGGTCAGAGACTGCAGACATAGTACGGGAGATGGTCAGAGACTGCAGACATAGTACAGGAGATGATCAGAGACTGCAGACATAGTACAGGAGATGATCAGAGACTGCAGACATAGTACAGGAGATGGTCAGAGACTGCAGACATGGTACAGGAGATGATCAGAGACTGCAGACATAGTACAGGAGATGATCAGAGACTGCAGACATAGTACAGGAGATGGTCAGAGACTGCAGACATAGTACAGGAGATGGTCAGAGACTGCAGACATAGTACAGGAGATGATCAGAGACTGCAGACATAGTACAGGAGATGGTCAGAGACTGCAGACATAGTACAGGAGATGGCCAGAGACTGCAGACATAGTACAGGAGATGATCAGAGACTGCAGACATAGTACAGGAGATGATCAGAGACTGCAGACATGCTACAGGAGATGATCAGAGACTTCAGACATAATACAGGAGATGATCAGAGACTGCAGACATAGTACAGGAGATGGTCAGAGACTGCAGACATAGTACAGGAGATGGTCAGAGACTGCAGACATAATACAGGAGATGATCAGAGACTGCATACATGTTACAGGAGATAATCAGAGACTGCAGACTATAGAAGTTGTTGGAGACTGGGGAAATGCTTCAGTAGACAGTCATAAACTGGAGACGCATTTTGTGAGACTGTTAGATTACAGCCCCCCTTTCATCCCCCCTCCCCCCCTCCGTGCTCCTCACTGCCTCATTATCAGTGCCTAGAGGAGCCACACCTGATCGTCTCCTCGGTGGGATCCATTATAAGAAATCAGAGGAAACCAAAACATAAGAAGAGGTGAATGGGATAGAAAACTGAAAATTTGTGTCAATAGAAAACAAATTCTTTTAATTCCTAGAATGCAGTTTAAAGAATATTTTCCTTCATTGCCCCCCGAGTGTCCACCATAAAAAAGAAAACACAGACTACTGTTTGCAGGGGCCCAGAGGGCCACGCAGTGGGTGCCAAGGGGCCACAGGATGGGCCCTGGAGCCATAAGGGATAATGAAGATGTCTAAGTAATACAGAGCTGCTGAAATGCTCCATCTTGATGGAAGAATCAGTTCAGTTGCAACAATGTTTCCAAAAAAGTGTTCAGAAGTAAATAAAAGCTGCAACAGTAGTAAACAGGTGAAGAAGATGTTTCCTCTACTGGATCCTCTTATAGGATTAAAGGGGTTGTAAACCTTCGTGTATCTAGGGCCGTCTTTAAGGCAGGGCAAAAGGGGCAGCTGCCCTGGGCCCTTTCATTGTTGTGGGGCCCAAAGCAGCTGCGTCATACTTGCCAACTATCCTGGTTTAAATTCCCTTGTCCCTTGAAGTTTTAACCCTGTGCTGTGTCCCGATATCTCAGTGTGAAGTGCTGGTACTAATGCTGCCCAGCTCTGCCCTATTGTTGTGTACAGATGACTTACCTGCAGACCCTGTGTTTACATGTAAATACCAGCATTCATATGTAAATAGCGGTGGCATTACTAAGTAAACAGCTTTGGCCGACGGCATTGATATGTAAATAAAGGCGGCATTCATATGTAGATCATGCCCCCCTGCAGTGAGGAGATGATGTGCTGTAACCTCTAGCAACCAATCAGTGAGCAGTATTGCTGTACAGTAATCTCTAGCAACCAACAAGCAGAAATCATTTTCTGTAACCTCTAGCAACTAATCAGTGAGCCGTAATGTGTGCTTTAACCTCTAGCAACCAGTCAGTAAGCAGTAATGATATGCTGTGACCGCTGCCAACCAATCGCAATTGCTGCCTGATCTGATACAGTAACTGATTTTAAGTCTAGCTGCTATTTATTGTATGCCTCAGAGCAGGTGGAGAATGAAATTGAATGGGGGGGGCAAGAAAATTTTTGCCCAGGGTCCAAACGATATTAAAGATGGCCATGCGTACATCCTATGCATTAAGGTGAAAAAACACCTGGCAGTCACCAGCCCCCCAGCCCCCCCTGTTTTATTTACCTGAGCCCTGGAATTTCCCACGGCGGGGATGCGCCTTCACTCTGCCCAAGGTTCTTGGTTCTTGATTGGATAGAATGATAGCAGTGCAGCTATTGGCTCCAATGACGCGGGCGCTGGGGGGCGGGGCCGAGTCATATATTCGGCGGCTATGGATGCCAAATGATGGACTCGGGAGCGCGCCCGCAAGGTAACCGCCGTCATTATACGGCGGCAGGTTGGCTCTCCTGGGCAAATCGCCATAGCTGTATGTCGGCCCTTTAAATAGCCTTAGCAGGCGCGCCCGCTCGCCCGCCGCGTGACGTAGGAGCTGATGCACATGCCCAGTGGCCACGATGTCCCCCGGGCACCGGCGATCGCTCCTGAGAGAGAGAATGGGTGATCTGTCAATGTAAACAGGCAGATCCACGTTCTGTCAGGGAGAGGAGCGAGATCTGCTGTTTCTAGTGATTAGGAACAACGATCTCTCTCTACTCCCAGTCAGTCCCCTCCTCCCACAGTTAGTGTCACCTCCCTAGGACACACTTAACCCCTTGATCGCCCCCTAGTGTTAACCCCTTCCCTGCCAGTGACATTTCTACAGTAATCAGTGGCTATTTTTAGCTCTGATCGCTGAATGATTGTTAATGGTCCCAAAAAAGTGTCAAAAGTGTCCAATCTGTCTACCGCAATGTCTCAGTCCCGCTAAAAATCGCAGATCACCGCCATTACTAGTAAAAAAAAATAATAATAATAAAAATGCCTTTTTTGTAAATACGATAACTTTTGTGCAAACCAATCAATATACGCTTATTGCGATTTTTTTTTTTTTTACCAAAAATATGTAGAAGAATACGTATCGGCCTAAATTGATGAATACATTTTTTTTTTAATTTGGGGGATATTTATTATAGCAAAAAGTAAAAAATATATTTTTTTTTTCAAAATTGACGCTCTTTTTTTGGTTTATAGCGCAAAAAATTAAAACCACAGAGGTGATCAAATACCACCAAAAGAAAGCTCTATTTGTGGGAAAGAAAGGAAGTCAATTTTGTTTGGGTACATTGTCGCACGACTGCGCAATTGTCAGTTAAAACGTTGCAGTGCCGTATCGCATAAAAATGGCCTGGTCATTAAGGGGGCAAATCCTTCCGGGGCTGAAGTGGTTAATGAAAGCTGCTTACACAGTATATAAATATTAAAAAAACGCCTATAAAAATTAGTGAAAATCTGTGCGTCAATTTCCATCAGTTTTTCTGCATGTATGGTGTGAATGAATATTGCAGGCAGCAGTGAAATGTTGAAACTCCCCCCCGAGCCCATCGGGAAAGATACGACAAATGAATGTTTAAAGAGAACCTGTCTTCAAAATGTAATTCAATTCTGAAGCAAATAAAGAATAAGCGACGGGCTGGAAGGAAATCCTTCGAAAAACACAAATGTGACGCCGTTGTGATCGCAGCCAAGATGGTTTGGCGAAGGACACAGATTGGCCGGCTGTGATGGTTATTCTAGGAAGGAAGCCATTCTGTTACTCTTTATTTTTGCCAAAAAAAAAAGACTGTCAGCCAATTGACGATAGAATTTAATTATTGGGATAGTACAGGAAGCTCAACAAAGGGGGGTTGGGTCATGTGACAGACTTGGTAGCTCGGTGGTCGGCACTCCTGCCCTGCAGATGAGGGTCCTGTGTGTTCTGCTTCGGGCTGTGCGGGGTTCGTATTGGTGCTTCTTTTTTTCCTGCAACAATCCAAAGCAGGGTAAGTAATAAGTGAAATTAAGATCGCTTTACATTTTCTTAAAGTTTCATCAAAAATCATGAGGTTTTGGTGAAAAATGTCCCCATTTTGACTAAACGCGTCGGTGTGAACAGGGAGGTGACATTAGAATGGTTTTAAGGATGCCATGGCTCCTTCAGAGCTTCCTGGACCTGTTCTTGTGGTCCTTCATTGGCCTCATTATTTTACATTTTTTAATTCAAAGAAAAAAACAAACAGTGCAAAAAAAATAAAAAAAAGTGAATGAAAATGTTCATATACTGTACAGAAAAAACAAACAAACAATCAAATATACAAAAAACGCTCACAAATTTAAGACCACCAAGGCCGGGTTCACACATTACGGCACATTAACCATTTGAATGGGCTTTCTGTGGTGACGCTCTGTTCCTCCTTTTGATATTCTGCTGCATGGTTGGGTTTCTTGCCTTGAGTACCTTGTGCACACCTGGTTCCTCAAGTGATTTGCTATTCAGGGTGGACTGT
This sequence comes from Lithobates septentrionalis, assembly GCA_037952835.1. Taxonomy (NCBI): domain Eukaryota; kingdom Metazoa; phylum Chordata; class Amphibia; order Anura; family Ranidae; genus Lithobates; species Lithobates septentrionalis. The sequence continues at coordinate 252,258 of JBBDGP010002481.1, forward strand.
GGCTCTGTCAGATGAGACTCTGGTGGACAGTTGCTGGCCAGGTAACGTGTCCCAATTATATATACATATATTTTGATTCTGTTGTGGCTGGGGGGCACTGCAGTCCATTATGAAAGGTGTGTGTGGTGGGGGTGCATTATGGGAGCTGGGAGGCATTGTGGGAGGTTGGGGGCGGTCTGGGACACTGTTGGAGGTTGGGGGCATTATGAGGGCTGGAGGCTCCACAGTTGGCTGCGGGTAACTGCAGGGGGGGGGGGGCTGAGGAGCACTGTGGGAGGCTGTGTGGCATTGTGGGTGGTTGGAAAGCACAGTGGGTGTTTGGGTGGGGCACTGTGTCTGCTGAGAACACTGCAGTCCTTTATGGAAGGTTGGGGGGCACTGTGGGAGCTGAAAAGCATTGTGGGAGGTTGGGGGGAGGCAGTGTGGGACACTTTTGGAAGTTGGGGGCACTTTGGGGGGGGGGGGGCGCTGGATGCTCTGCAGTAGGCAGTGAGCACTGCAGGGGACTGAGGGGCACTGTGGAAGGTTGAGTGGCACTATGGGAGGTTGGAAAGCACAGTGGTTATTGGGGGGGGGGGGGGTTGTGGGGGCTGAGAGTCACTGCACTGCAGCACAATGGAGCTGGGAGGCATTATCGGAGGTTGGGAGTCAGTCTGGGACACTGTTGGAGGTTGGGGGCACTATGAGAAGCTAGAGACTCTGCAGTAAGCTGGGAGTAACTGCAGGGGGTTAAGGAGCACTGTCGGAGGCTGTGTGGCATTGTGGGAGGTTGGAAAGCACAGTGGGTGTTTGGGTGGGGCACTGTGGGGGCTGGGAGCACTGCAGTACATTATGGAAGGTTGGGGGGCACTATGGGAGCTGGAAAGCATTGTGGGAGGTTGGATGGCACTATGGGAGCTGGAAAGCATTGTGGGAGGTTGGATGGCACTATGGGAGCTGGGTGGCATTGTGGGAGGTTGGGGGTGGGAGGCAGTCTGGAACACTGTTGAAGGTTGGGGGCACCTTGGGGTGGCTGGATTCTCTGCAGTAGGCAGGGGGCACTGCAGGGGACTAAGGGGCACTTTGGAGAGTTGAGTGGCACGGTGGGAGGTTGGAAAGCATAGTTGGTATTGTGGAGGGGGGGTGTTATTGTGGGGGCTGAGAGGCACTGCAGTCCACTATGAAAGGTTGGAGGACACAATGGAGCTGGGAGGTTGGAGGGCAGTCTAGGACACTATTGGAGGTTGGTGGCTCTATGGGGGGGGGGGGGGCGGAGGGTCTCTGCAGGGGGCTCAAGAGTACTGTGGGAGGCTAGGTGACACTGTGGGTGTTTGGTAGGGGGGGCACTGTGGGGACTGATGGGCACTGCAGTCCACTATGGGAGCTGGGAGGATCAGGGAGGGGGTGGCAGTCTGGAACACTGTTCGAATTCGGGGGGACTATGGGGACTGGAGGCTCTGCAGTAGGTTGGGGGTAACTGCAGGGGGTTGAAGAGCACTATGGGAGGCTGGGTGGTACTGTGGGAGATTGGAGGGCACTGAAAGGCACTACAGTTCTCTATGGAAGGTTTGGGGAACACTAGGGGAGCTGGCAGGCTTTGTGGGAGGTTAGGGGATCTGCAGCTGGTAGTAAGTAGTCTACGGCCTGGCGGTTGAGAACCACTGCTCTATAATAAAATACTACATTAGTGCTATATAAAGAAATGTAATAAATCAAATCCATCATAGCCCTCTAGGTTGATGTCATGAGGTATTAATATGGGATAAAAATTGCCCTTCTGCTGCTGTGCATAGATCTCAGTTCAAACCTGATGGAGAGAAGGCATGCTGAGATCTGTAGTTCATTGCCGCTTGTTGGACAGATGATGTCTCCCTTGGGGAAAATGACTCGGAGCGCAATGGAGCGGTACATGTAGGGCTGCTGGATAGATTCATAATCCACCGGGGTATTTGTAAAGCTTCACCATGGAAGCGGTAAGCAATGTGTGTATTTTCATCTGATGAGTCAGAAGAAGAAGAGAGGAAAATACCTGGAAATCCCAGGCAGCCCTCAACAAACTCATCAGAAAAATCAAATGTCTTCTAAAGCTCCTCATCCTTCAGATGTAGAAGAATGGAACATAGCGAGTGAGACAACAATCAGAGAATTGGAGGAAAACAATTCCTTGGAAGCAGCAGTTGGACAGGAAGATGGAGCGGCAGATTGTTGGTGTGCGCGTCCGAAGATGTGAGATGACGCCGAGTTCGTGTGAATGGGATGTTTTACAAAAGGAATCGGAACTCTACAGCTTTGAATGTACAGATCCAGAAGAATGGCTCTATATTAATGCTGGCCAAGTGGCCATACATAGAGTGGAATTAAATTCATGGCTGGCCCTGTTGGCACCACTTCACCCAACATTGAAAAGTCCAATGAGCCAGGCAGAAAATTGTCAACAGGGATTTCAGCCAATCGGCTAAAGCCACTGTTTGGGCATTCTGTCAGAATAGAATAGCCAGCAGGAGAGATTCCTTCATCCAGTGTATAGTGTGGATATATGAATCTGTTGGATTTCTATTGTTAAGTCCACAGACTGAATTAAAAAATCTTTGTGTGTATGGCCAACTTTAGGTTATATCTTGTCTATAAACCAGAAGCTCTGGATGGACAGTTGGATAAATGGTTCTATATTTAGGATGTATCCGGTCTATAAACCAGAGGCTCTGGATGGACAGTTGGATAAATGGTTCTATATTTAGGATGTGTCCGGTCTATAAACCAGAGGCTCTGGATGGACAGTTGGATAAATGGTTCTATATTTAGGATGTGTCCGGTCTATAAACCAGAGGATCTGGATTGACAGTTGGATAAATGGTTCTATATTTAGGATGTATCTAGTCTATAAACCAGAGGCTCTGGATGGACAGTTGGATAAATGGTTCTATATTTAGGATGTATCCAGTCTATAAACCAGAAGCTCTGGATGGACAGTTGGATAAATGGTTCTATATTTAGGATGTATCCGGTCTATAAACCAGAGGCTCTGGATGGACAGTTGGATAAATGGTTCTATATTTAGGATGTGTCCGGTCTATAAACCAGAGGCTCTGGATGGACAGTTGGATAAATGGTTCTATATTTAGGATGTATCCGGTCTATAAACCAGAAGCTCTGGATGGACAGTTGGATAAATGGTTCTATATTTAGGATGTATCAGGTCTATAAACCAGAAGCTCTGGATGGACAGTTGGATAAATGGTTCTATATTTAGGATGTGTCCGGTCTATAAACCAGAGGCTTTGGATGGACAGTTGGATAAATGGTTCTATATTTAGGATGTATCAGGTCTATAAACCAGAAGCTCTGGATGGACAGTTGGATAAATGGTTCTATATTTAGGATGTATCAGGTCTATAAACCAGAAGCTCTGGATGGACAGTTGGATAAATGGTTCTATATTTAGGATGTGTCCGGTCTATAAACCAGAGGATCTGGATTGACAGTTGGATAAATGGTTCTATATTTAGGATGTGTCCGGTCTATAAACCAGAGGCTTTGGATGGACAGTTGGATAAATGGTTCTATATTTAGGATGTATCAGGTCTATAAACCAGAAGCTCTGGATGGACAGTTGGATAAATGGTTCTATATTTAGGATGTATCAGGTCTATAAACCAGAAGCTCTGGATGGACAGTTGGATAAATGGTTCTATATTTAGGATGTATCTAGTCTATAAACCAGAGGCTCTGGATGGACAGTTGGATAAATGGTTCTATATTTAGGATGTATCTAGTCTATAAACCAGAGGCTCTGGATGGACAGTTGGATAAATGGTTCTATATTTAGGATGTGTCCGGTCTATAAACCAGAGGCTTTGGATGGACAGTTGGATAAATGGTTCTATATTTAGGATGTGTCCGGTCTATAAACCAGAGGCTCTGGATGGACAGTTGGATAAATGGTTCTATATTTAGGATGTATCAGGTCTATAAACCAGAAGCTCTGGATGGACAGTTGAATAAATGGTTCTATATTTAGGATGTGTCCGGTCTATAAACCAGAGGCTCTGGATGGACAGTTGGATAAATGGTTCTATATTTAGGATGTATCTAGTCTATAAACCAGAGGCTCTGGATGGACAGTTGGATAAATGGTTCTATATTTAGGATGTGTCCGGTCTATAAACCAGAGGCTTTGGATGGACAGTTGGATAAATGGTTCTATATTTAGGATGTGTCCGGTCTATAAACCAGAGGCTCTGGATGGACAGTTGGATAAATGGTTCTATATTTAGGATGTGTCCCGCCTATAAACCAGAGGCTTTGGATGGACAGTTGGATAAATGGTTCTATATTTAGGATGTGTCCGGTCTATAAACCAGAGGGTCTGGATTGACAGTTGGATAAATGGTTCTATATTTAGGATGTATCTAGTCTATAAACCAGAGGCTCTGGATGGACAGTTGGATAAATGGCTCTATATTTAGGATGTATCCGGTCTATAAACCAGAGGCTCTGGATGGACAGTTGGATAAATGGTTCTATATTTAGGGTGTATCCGGTCTATAAACCAGAGGCTCTAGATCAGGGGTCTCAAAGTACCGGCCCGCGGGCCATTTGCGGCCCGCGGACCGGTTAAAAATGGCCCGCAGGCAGGGCCGATCCAGTACTAGAGGTCGACCGATATTTGGCCATTAGGCCGATATATAGCACGGGCCGCCGTTCCTCCTCCCTTCTCCACACTCAGCGCTTGATGCTTGTGTGAAACTGACATGTAACAGGAGGAGAGAGACAGAGGGATCTGTCAGATTTGAGGTTGATGTCGGGGGTGGGCGGGACCCAGCCGGGGTGGGCGGGACCCGGCCAATATCAAACACCAGCCAATGGGATCTGGGCGGGCCGCTACGTATATGTGGCCCGCCCCTTTTCTTAAGCAGCCCAATCATTGGCTGGTGTTTGACAGCTGCTGATCCCGCCCACCCCGGCCGGGTCCCGCCCACCCCGACATCAACCTCAATTCTGACAGATCCCTCTGTCTCTCTCCTCTATGCTACGTGTCAGCTTCACACAAGCATCAAGCGCTGAGTGTGGACAGCTCCTTGTCAGTTTCACACACAGTTACACTCCGGTCAGTGTGAAACCTGCCAGTGCCACCTGCCAGTGCCATCTGTCAGTGCCAGCTGCCAGTGCCACCGCCAATCAGTGCCACCTGCCAGTGCCAACCAGTCTGCCAGTGCCACCTGCCACCTCCAACCAGTACCACCTGCCACCGCCAACCAGTGCCTGCTAGTGCCACCGCCAACCAGTGCCTCTGCCAATCGATGCCACCTGCCAGTGCCAACCAGTGCCACCTTCCGCCACCTGACAGTGCCACGCCAATCAGTGCCACCTGCCAGTGCCAACCAGTGCCACCTGCCGCCACCTGCCAGTGCCACGCCAATCAGTGCCACCTGCCAGTGCCACGCCAATCAGTGTCACCTGCCAGTGCCAATAGTGCCACCTGCCAGTTCCAAACCAGTGCCACCTGCCAGTTCCAAACCAGTGCCACTTGCCAATGCCTGCCAGTGCCACCTTCGAGTGCCAACCAGTGCCACTGCCAATAAGTGCCACCTGCCAGTGCCATTGCCAATCAGTGCCATCTGTCAATGCCAATCAGTGCCACCTGCCACAGGCCAGTGCCACCTGCCAGTGCCACCTGCCTAAGCCAACCAGTGCCACCTGCCACAGCCAACCAGTGCCATCTGTACTGAGGACATCAAGTGTGTGGTAGAGTGACAGGAGCAAGCAGGGAGGAGTGGAGTGGGTGAGGTTTTTTTTTTTTTTTAAATCGGCCTAAAATATCGGCCACAAAAATCGGCATCATATATCGGCCATCGGCCGCCCCGATTTCTAAATATCGGCATCGGCCAGAGAAAAACTCATATCGGTCGACCTCTATCCAGGACGTCTTTTTGAACTGCACCCAGGCACCGCAGAGGGGGAAGTGCCAGAGCCCCAAACCAGGGTCCTGCTGCCACCTCAGGGCGGGAGATTGTGTTCTCTGGGTCCCCTGTCACTAGGCCTGTATGGAAGCCAGGAGGAGAGGACTCGGGAGGCAGATGATCCTGACTGCCAGGAGAGGTGAGTGAGCATCACACTGAGGCAAAGTCCTTAGTAGGGTGACTGGGGTAGAAATTTGTGCAGTGTGGGGGGTATTATATGCAGTGTGGAGGGTAATTGTGTAGTGTGGGGGTAATTATGGAGTGTGTGGGGTATTTTATGGAGTGTGGGGCTATTTGTGCAGTGTGGGAGGGGTAATGCTGGGGGTTAATAATGCGTTTGCTGACACCAGTGCTGGGTTAATAATGCATTTGCTGACACCAGTGCTGGGTATAGTATAGTATATTAATGCTGGTATAGTTTATTGCTTTTGAAGTTTTAAAAGTTTGCATGCGGCCCCCCATGGGATATGAAAACTTGTCATGTGGCCCTCAGGCAATTTGAGTTTGAGACCCCTGCTCTAGATGGACAGTTGGATAAATGGTTCTATATTTAGGATGTATCCGGTCTATAAACCAGAGGCTCTGGATGGACAGTTGGATAAATGGTTCTATATTTAGGATGTATCTCGTCTATAAACCAGAGGCTCTGGATGGACAGTTGGATAAATGGTTCTATATTTAGGATGTATCTCGTCTATAAACCAGAGGCTCTGGATGGACAGTTGGATAAATGGTTCTATATTTAGGATGTGTCCGGTCTATAAACCAGAGGCTCTGGATGGATAGTTGGATAAATGGTTCTATATTTAGGATGTGTCCGGTCTATAAACCAGAGGCTCTGGATGGACAGTTGGATAAATGCTTCTATATTTAGGATGTATCCAGTCTATAAACCAGAGGCTCTGGATGGACAGATGTTTAGAGGTACTGTATATAGGAACAATCTGTTTGGCTATGCCCATTATCTTAAAATATAAAAAATTTTGGGTTTCAAAATTGCGCAGTTCCTCCTGGCAGAGCGATATCTCTGACAGTGGTGGCCCGTGCATCGAGGGCGCATGGGCGCCGCCCCCCTATCGGTGCCGCCACCCCCATATCCGTGCGCCCGGCCCCTTTCAGGATGCCGGGTGCATGGATTCCTTTGGCGGGGGTGTTGTTTCTTAAGCACCTGATTAGAGCCAGAGGCTCTACTAGGCTTCAAAAGAGGGTGGACTCGGGGTGCAGAGAGTGCGTCCTAATCCCACCCAATTGTGTCACCATAGCAAATTAATTTTTGCTATTTTCACACTACAGTGCATCCCTGTCAATCAGGAAGCCAGGTTGTGAGACCTGTTTCCCGAATGGCCAAAGTGCCAGGCGGTCCTATTGGATGCCTATGCTTTGGCGGAAGGGGAGTCAGAGAGGGAAGGAAGCATGAGGAGCGGACACTGGAGCCACCGCTGCTGTCCGCACTGTGGAGGAGAGTGGGGACAAAGGAGGATCCTCTCCACAGCCCAGGAAGTGCCAGACCTCCCACGGGGGGGGGGGGGGCTCTATTGCTCTATATACCCTATCTGTAATGCTGACCTATATACCCTATATGTAATGCTGGGCTATATACCCTATATGTAATGCTGGGCTATATACCCTATCTGTAATGCTAACCTATATACCCTATCTGTAATGCTGAGCTATATACCCTATCTGTAATTCTAGGCTATATACCCTATCTGTAATGCTGGGCTATATACCCTATCTGTAATGCTGATCTATATACCCTATCTGTAATGCTGAGCTATATACCCTATCTGTAATGCTGAGCTATATACCCTATCTGTAATGCTGATCTATATACCCTATCTGTAATGCTGACCTATATACCCTATCTGTAATGCTGAGCTATATACCCTATCTGTAATTCTGGGCTATATACCCTATCTGTAATGCTGACCTATATACCCTATTTGTAATTCTGGGCTATATACCCTATCTGTAATGCTGAGCTATATACTCAATCTGTAATGCTGGGCTATATACCCTATCTGTAATGCTGGGCTATATACCCTATCTGTAAAGCTGATCTATATACCCTATCTGTAATGCTGACCTATATACCCTGTCTGTAATTCCAGGCTACATACCCTATCTGTAATTCTGGGCTATATACCCTATCTGTAATGCTGGGCTATATACCTTATCTGTAATGCTGGGCTATATACCCTATCTGTAATGCTGGGCTATATACCCTATCTGTAATGCTGGGCTATATACCCTATCTGTAAAGCTGATCTATATACCCTATCTGTAATGCTGACCTATATACCCTGTCTATAATTCCAGGCTACATACCCTATCTGTAATGCTAGGCTATATACCTGTCCTGTGATGCTGAGCTGTATACTCCTGACACTATGGGTGGAAGCAAGTGGAATACAGGGGGCGGAGTGAGTGGATTCTATAAGGGGTGTGGCTTATGAGACGTGGGAGGGATCAAAATGGAAGGGCGGGGTCTGGTGCTCCCCCCCCATCCTAAAACGTCACCAGCCACCACTGATCTCTGATAAATGGTGTGGGAGGTGTTTTCTCTGTTCATTCGATTTTATTTATTTTAAACATCTAAATTGTAAATAATTAACCAATATCTTGCCATGAATCTGACGCTCTGATTATGTCTGGAGTCCATGAACATTTTCAAATATTTAAACATTTTCCTTTTTTTTTCACGATTCTGAAGTTCCCTTTCAAAAAAGGCAGTTTTGAAGTCCATTTGACGGCGTTTCGGCTCTTATCGCAAGTCTTTTATGCTCTATCGTCAAAGGCAAACGTCGGGACAGTGACGCATGAAAGACCGGCCAACAGACATACATTTAATGAGACTGGAGTCCTTGGGACTTCAAAACAGCCCTTTTCAATGAGAATTTTACAATGAGGAGGAAAAGAAGGACATTTGCATATAAGTATGGACAGGAAAAGTGTCAAAATCTCTCCAACAGTAAAACCCTCTGCCTTCTCTATCCCAAAAAGTAATGTTTATTCTGGTCTATAAATCAGAGACTTTGAGAGAGTTGGATAAAAAAATTGCCATACCTGAAGGGCACTCAAATGGGCATATTTTATGTTAAGGGGCACGCTGATAGGCACATTTTGTTGTGCCCATCAGTGTGCCCTTAACATAAAATGTGCCCATCAGCATGCCCCTTATTTTATGTTAAGGTTCACTCTGAGGGGCATGAAAATGGGCACATAAAGGTGCATCTCGTAAAATGTGAATATCTTCAAAAAGTTCATTTATTTCAGTAATTCAATTCAAAAAGTGAAACTCTCTCTCTCTTTTTATATATATATATGTATAAATAAAAAAAATATATGTGTGTTACACACAGAGTGATAGATTTCAAGCATTTCTTTCTTTTAATTTTGATGATTATGGATTACAGTGAGGGACACCCCAAAATTCAGTATCTCAGAAAATTAGAACGTTACAGAAGACCAATAAAAAAAAAAAAAGTATTTTTAATACAGAAATGTTGTGTTAGTGAGAAGTCTGTCCATGTACAGTGTAGGATACACCCAATACTTGGTTGGGGCTCCTTTGGCATGAATTACGGCATCAATGCGGCGTGGCATGGAGGCACTGCTGAGATGTTATGGAAGTCCAGGTTGCTTTGATAGCGTCCTTCACCTCATCTGCATTGTTGGGTCTGATGTCTCTCATCTTCCTCTTGACAATCCCCCACAGGTTCTCTATGGGGTTTAGGTCAGGCGAGTTTGCTGGCCAATCAAGCCCAGTGATCCCATGATCATGTGACCAGGCATTGGTAGTTTTGGCAGTGTGGGAGGTGCCATGTCCTGCTGGAAAATGAAATCAGCATCTCCATAAAGCTGGTCAGCAGAGGGAAGCCTGAAGAGCTCTAGAATTTCCTGCTAGAGGGCTGCTCTGACTTTGGATTTGATAAAACACAGTGGGGACCAACACCAGCAGATGACACGGCTCCCCAAATCATCACTGAATAAAATTGTTTTTTAAACACTTCCACACTCCATCAAACACTAAAATAAAATGTTTAGCTTGAGATGCACTCGCTGTAATCATTCACACTTTTGCCCGTCTTCAGGTTCCTGGAAAATCTTGTTTCTAGACATCCTGTCCAGCAGGTCCGTCTCACAAATTCCTAGAGTTAGCTGATCTTTCTGCATCTGCCATTCCTCATTTACATATATTTTTCACTAAATTTTTTCCTGGTTTAGAAGAGCCGGAAAAAGAACGTCCTTCTCAACTCCAACTCTGATCAGAAGAGCTGCTTTGGTCATTGAATACAAAAATAAATAAAAAAAATAAAATGGCATTTACCTGTTCAAGGATCTAGCGCTCTCCTCATCCGGGCCGGTTCAGGTGTAGTATGGGTCCCCTTGCCGGCTTCCCACTGCGCATGCACCAGCTGCACCGCACTGCTGAGATGTAAATGGTTCCGCAGCCTCATGAGACCTGTGATGTGTCCCAAGAGGTTGTAAGCAAGGGAGGGGGGCTCCTAAAAAAACTAGGTACCTGCTCCCCCCACTTTAATAAATGCCCAAAAATTTTAGAGGAGAGGGGAGAAGGACATAAAGTGGAACTTCCCCTTCAGGGTGAAGTTCAGCTTTAAAGATTTTACCCTGTTGTAGCTTTATTGCCCTGTAGGGAGCTGCTGGATAGTTCAGTCCCTCTGCAGTCCCTATAAAGTGATCCTCCCTGTACTGACCCCAACACTTACCGACACACCAGGAGCAGGGCCACTATTGGGGGGGGGGGGGGGGGTACAGGCCACCCGGGCCCCAAGTTGGCACCTCCCCTTTGCTCCTTTCTTCCCCTACACTGATAATTAGTCCTGACTGCCGCTGGTGCCGCCCGCTGCACTGGCTCCTGACTCCCAGCCTCCCGCTGGCTGCTGCTGCCAAAATTATTGGTTGCTAGGACTGCCTGGTGTTCTAGCAGCCAATCATGTGCATTCACAGGCCCCGGCAGAGGAGGAGGCTGTAACTTCCTATATCTTGCTCCACCGCATCCTAGTGCTCCGGCAATAGGGCATTATTTCTACCAATGACCCCAACAATGGGACACTATTCCTACCGATGACCCCAACAACAAGGCACTATTCCTATCAAAGACCCCAACAATGGGGCACTATTCCTTCCAATGACCACAACAATGGGACACTATTACTACCGATGACCCCAACAACAAGGCACTATTCCTATCAAAGACCCCAACAATGGGGCACTATTCCTTCCAATGACCCCAACAATGGAGCACTTTTCCTTCCAATGACCCCAACAATGGAGCACTTTTCCTTCCAATGACCCCAACAATGGAGCACTTTTCCTTCCAATGACCCCAACAATGGGGCACTATTCCTTCCAATGACCCCAACGATGGGACACTATTCCTTCCAATGAACCCAAAAATGGGGCACTATTCCTCCCATTTATACCAATGATGGAGCATTGTTTACTCCCATTGACGCTAGGGCATTTTCTGCTCTCACTGGCCACAGTCCAGCCCCCCTCAAGCACTCAAGGATGATAAACTGGCCCTTTGTTTAGAAAGTTTGGAGACTGGTAACATTTCAAAATAAAATTCTTGGGAACAGAAGGTTCTAAGAAAGTTTGCTTGATTTCCTAATCATTGATGGGTCAAACCGGTTTTTATGGCAGTGAAAAGAGAATTCGAAGGAGCAGGTTGGAGACAGGGGCGGACTGACCATTGAGCCACTCGGGCACTGCCCGAGGGCCCTGGGCCACTAGGGGGCCCCATCAGGGTTGCCAGCCTCAGTAAAACCAGGGACAGTATGGACCAGGGACAGCCAATAGACAGTATGGACCAGGGACACTGTGTATACTGTGTGATTGTATAGTGTGTGTGTATACTATGTGGCCCCATAATCTGATTGCCTGGGGGGCCCCATAATCTCCTATTGCCCGGGGGCCCCATGAGTTGTCAGTCCGCCCCTGGTTGGAGAATCTCTTTTTGGAATTAACAAATATCGAACAGTATGTGGTGGTTTTCCTTTTCCTTTGGTGAAGTCCATTCTTTCCAAAATCAACTGTTAAAAGTAAACTAAATCTTTTGAACGACAAACAAACGTTTTCCTAAGAAATTTCCTTTGAAAGGCTAACCAGCTATGGCCAGCTCATACCACTGGCCGGTGGGGTGTCTAATGCCCCGTACACACAGTCGGATTTTCCGACGGAAAATATGTGATAGTACCTTGTTGATCGGATTTTCTGACAACTTTGTGTGACCGTGTGTATGCAAGACAAGTTTGAGCCAACATCCGTCGGAAAAAATCCTGGGATTTTGCTGTCGGAATGTCTGAACAAAGTCCGACCGCGTGTACGGGGCATTACACCCGATCTGCCGGTGTTGGAGCTGAGAAGACTCTCCCTCTTGTGAGGGGACTTTACAATTCAAAGGGATTCCCTAAAAGACCAGGGCTGACTTTTCGAATGGCGGGAAAGTTTCCAGTCAGTAGCAGGGAGGTGCGGTGAGTGGCTGGTGAGGACACCGGCTGGTATCAGAGTCGGATACACACAGGTTACATACCTCGCGATCGTTAGAGCAAGAGCAATCATTCTAGCACTAGTCCTCCTCCGCAACTCTAAACATGTAACCTGTAAAAATTTTGAAAGCGCCGCCTATGGAGATTTTTAAGTACTGAAGTTTGGCACCAATCCAGAAGTGTGCGCAATTTTAAAGCGTGACATGTTAGCTATCTCTTTACTCATTGTAAGATCATCTTTCACATTATACAACAAAAAAAAAAAAAAAAATTGGGCTAACTTTAGTGTTGTTTTTTTTCATGAAATAGTTTCTTTCCAAAAAAAAAAAAAAAAAAAACGCGATTGAAAAATTGCTGCGCAAATACTGTGTGACATAAAGAACTAGCAACAACCGCCATTTTATTCCCTAGGGTGTCTGCTAAAACAATATATATAATGTTTGGGGGTTCTGAGTAAATTTCTAGCAAAGAAATTATGATTTTTACATGTAGGAAAGAAGTGTCAGAATTGGCCTGGGTGGGAAGGGGTTAATTAACAAGTAATATACAAATAATTATTATATATTATTTTTAAGCTAATTTACTATATTTTCAAAATCTGTACTCAAGCAGGTGGCTTAACGGACAAATTACTGAAAGTTATAACTTCCAACCAGTAATTTCACAGTAAAGTTACATTACAGTACATACAGCATAATAATATATGATTTAGCTTGTACCTTTTCAGCAGGCAGCAGATTCTCATTCTCCCTCTTAACTGTGTGGGAAAAAGATGGGATTGTGGGCAGGGGCATTGCTAGGTCTACAAAAGTTCTGGGGCTAGAGCCCATAGCACCTTAGTACCGCAGCACCGTAGTGCCCAGAAAGCCCCCCACTTACATCAGGGTTCCCAGAGAGCCTCCCCCTTAAATCAGGGTCCCAGAGAGCCTCCCCCTTAAATCTGGGTCTCCAGATAGCCTCCCCCTTAAATCTGGGTCTCCAGATAGCCTCCCCCTTAAATCTGGGTCCCCAGAGAGCCTCCCCCTTAACTCAGGGTCTCCAGAGAGCCTCCCCCTTAAATCAGGGTCTCCAGAGAGCCTCCCCCTTAAATCAGGGTCCCCAGAGAGCCTCCCCCTTAAATCAGGGTCCCCAGAGAGCCTCCCCCTTAAATCAGGGTCCCCAGAGAGCCTCCCCCTTAAATCAGGGTCCCCAGAGAGCCTCCCCCTTAAATCAGGGTCCCCAGAGAGCCTCCCCCTTAAATCAGGGTCCCCAGAGAGCCTCCCCCTTAAATCAGGGTCCCAGAGAGCCTCCCCCTTAAATCCGGGTCTCCAGAGAGCCTCCCCCTTAAATCTGGGTCTCCAGATAGCCTCCCCCTTAAATCTGGGTCCCCAGAGAGCCTCCCCCTTAAATCAGGGTCTCCAGAGAGCCTCCCCCTTAAATCAGGGTCTCCAGAGAGCCTCCCCCTTAAATCAGGGTCCCCAGAGAGCCTCCCCCTTAAATCAGGGTCCCCAGAGAGCCTCCCCCCTGCATCAGGATCCCCAGAGAGCCCCCCACTTACATCAGGGTCCCCAGACAGCCTCCCCTCCCCTTGGGGACCCTTGCAGAGACTCGGGGCTATGGACCCCAGATTCGGGGCTATAGCCCCAAAAGCCACCTCCTAGCAACGCCACTGATTGTGGGTAAATCTTATACACATAAACACATGTTTTTTCCTTCTAGCTAAGAGGGCTGGGCTGGAAAGGAGCATTTGTCTTTTAGGCACGCCCCCTTCTTTGACCCTGCAGTGAGAGGAGAGCCTCCACTGCAGCATTTTTTATTGGACGGCTTGGGACAATGGTACTTTACCATTGGTCCAAAGGCTCCAAGCTGTCCATTGAGCTCAGTGCCTCTGACAAGAAGTGAGGAGAGGCACAGTGAGCTCATCCTCTCAGTCTGCTGCACGCAGAGTGTGCCAGCTTGTATATAAACTGGCCACTGTGTATGTAGCTTCTGACAGGCTGCACAAGGAGTCCCGTATCTCCAGGACCATAGGTCTTAGGAGCCCCAAATGTTTACCAGTGGTGGGGTAGGACTTCAAATTTGGGGTCTCTGTGGCCGAGCTACGACCCTTAAAGCTCGGTACTTTTTATTTATTTTTATTTTTTTTATGTTCATGACAGGTGAGGCTCTGCCTCACCTGGCTCTGCCTCATCTGCCTCCCCTGTCTGCACGTCCCTGGTCAGTAGGTGAGGTGAGAGGTCACACCACAGACAGGGCTCCCATCTCCAGCCTGTGTCATCTCCATCCTCAGGCTTCCCCCCCCCCACCTGGAGCTCCCAGTTCCCTCTCCCGACAGGCCCTCAGCAGCCTGTGTCATCTCCATCCTCAGGCTTCCCCCCTCCTCCACTTGGAGCTCACAGTTCCCTCCCCCGACAGGCCCTCAGCAGCCTGTGTCATCTCCATCCTCAGGCTTCCCTCCACCTCCACCTGGAGCTCACAGTTCCCTCTCCCAACAGGCCCTCAGCAGCCTGTGTCATCTCCATCCTCAGGCTTCCCCCCTCCTCCACTTGGAGCTCACAGTTCCCTCCCCCGACAGGCCCTCAGCAGCCTGTGTCATCTCCATCCTCAGGCTTCCCCCCACCTCCACCTGGAGCTCACAGTTCCCTCCCCGACAGGCCCTCAGCAGCCTGTGTCATCTCCATCTTCAGGCTTCCCCCCTCCACCTGGAGCTCCCAGTTCCCCCCCCGACAGGCCCTCAGCAGCCTGTGTCATCTCCATCCTCAGGCTTCCCCCCCCTCCACCTGGAGCTCACAGTTCCCTCCCCCGACAGGCCCTCAGCAGCCTGTGTCATCTCCATCCTCAGGCTTCCCCCCACCTCCACCTGGAGCTCACAGTTCCCTCTCCCGACAGGCCCTCAGCAGCCTGTGTCATCTCCATCCTCAGGCTTCCCCCCTCCTCCACTTGGAGCTCACAGTTCCCTCCCCCGACAGGCCCTCAGCAGCCTGTGTCATCTCCATCCTCAGGCTTCCCCCCACCTCCACCTGGAGCTCACAGTTCCCTCTCCCGACAGGCCCTCAGCAGCCTGTGTCATCTCCATCCTCAGGCTTCCCCCCTCCTCCACTTGGAGCTCACAGTTCCCTCCCCCGACAGGCCCTCAGCAGCCTGTGTCATCTCCATCCTCAGGCTTCCCCCCACCTCCACCTGGAGCTCACAGTTCCCTCCCTGACAGGCCCTCAGCAGCCTGTGTCATCTCCATCCTCAGGCTTCCCCCCACCTCCACCTGGAGCTCACAGTTCCCTCCCCGACAGGCCCTCAGCAGCCTGTGTCATCTCCATCCTCAGGCTCCCCCCCCTCCACCTGGAGCTCACAGTTCCCTCCCCGACAGGCCCTCAGCAGCCTGTGTCATCTCCATCCTCAGGCTCCCCCCCCTCCACCTGGAGCTCACAGTTCCCCCCCGACAGGCCCTCAGCAGCCTGTGTCATCTCCATCCTCAGGCTTCCCCCCCCCTCCACCTGGAGCTCACAGTTCCCTCCCCCGACAGGGCCTCTGGGGCTCTCAATCCTCTCTGAAGCTCAGCAGATTGCGTCTCATTTCTCTCTTCTCATTTCTTTCAATCGTTTTAACTGGAAATTGAAGCATCATGTCATTCCTAAATGAATTTCTCCAATAATCTGCCGTCTGGCCGCGGGGGGGGGGGGGGGTTCAATTATCTGTAATGTTATATATTGCCGGGCAGACCGCGCTCCGTCATTAATGTTCTGGTTGCTTTGTTGGTGGTTTAGCTTTGTAGCGCTCGGCACACACAATGTAACAATGAATCATCCGCGATGATTGTTCTGTATTGATTCTATGGTATATATGACACCAAGGATAGAAGAAATATCAGGGCCGGTTATTATACACACGGGTGACGTTGTGTGCTTACACCGGTAATAAACCCCCAACCAAAAATGGGACATATTGCAGCTTATTAATCATTCGATGTGGTAACTGCATTTGTTTTTTTTTTTCTTTGGCTTTTTTCTCCTCTGTTTTCTCCTGGGTGATCTGGCCAGTAACACCTCCTGTATTAGAGCCCCCCCCCCCCCCCCCTCATGAAGGAGCACAAGAGACACCTTTGGACAGCAGCACTGTGAGTCTGGGGGGAAGGGAGTGTTAGATGGACTAGCAGATTTAGATACACTAACAAATTGAAGGCCAAACTCCAGCACTCACTTTATAATCAGTTACAGCAAACAATTATGTTCCTTTATTAGGATAAAGGATTTACATAAAAGCTGATCATTGTAAGCACCCCTGTCAGTGGTAAATGGTTTTGTCTCATCCCTCGATCTTTTACCCACCTCCTGCCCGCCATATAGTAAAATGACGGTGGGCGGGATCCCCTCTGGTTCTGGGGTGCTCGTCATACGACGTCTCCCCGGTGTCAATTGCCATTGCACCGCGTTCCTAGGACACCGCGCGACCCTGATCTGGATAAAGAGCCGATCACATGTAAACACGGAAGTTCCATTTTCCATCTCCTCGCCTCACACTGACAGCGGGGGAGGAGAACCGATCAGCGGCATCTCCACACAGCAGAGACTGTAGAGCTGATAGGTGCCCTGATTATCAATGTAGCCCCATCAGTGCCGCCTATCAGTGCCCATCAGTACCACCTATCAGTGCCCGTAAGTGCCGCCCATCTGTGCCACCTATCAGTGCCCATCAGTACCACCCATCAGTGCCACCTATCTGTACCGCCTATCAGTGCCCATCAGTACCACCTATCAGTGCCGCCTATCAGTGCTCATCAGTGCTGCATATTAGTACCTCCTAATCAGTGCCCTTCAGTGCCGCCTCATCAGTGCCCATTAGTAACACTAATCAGTGCCCATCAGTGCTGCCCATCTGTGCCACCTATCAGTGCCCATAAGTGCCGCTTCTCAGTGCCCATCAGTGCGGCATATTAGTGCCTCCTAATCAGTGGCCTTTCAGTGACGCCTCATCAGTGCCACCAATCAGTGCCACTAATCAGTGCCCATCAGTGCTGCCCATCTGTGCCACCTATCAGTTCCCATCAGTGCCACCTATTAGTGCCCATCAGTGCCACCTATCAGTGCTCATCAGTGCTGCATATCAGTGCCGCCTCATCAGTGCCCATCAGTGCTGCATATCAGTGCCCATCAGTGCAGCATATTAGTGCCTCCTAATCAGTGGCCTTTCAGTGCCGCCTCATCAGTGCCCATCAGTGACACTAATCAGTGCGCATCAGTGCTGCCCATCTGTGCCACCTATCAGTGCCCATCAGTGCCACTCATCAGTGCCGCATATCAGTGCCCATCAGTGCCACTCATCAGTGCCGCATATCAGTGCCACCTATCAGTGCCCATCAGTGCTGCCTATTAGTGCCTATCAGTGCCGCATATGAGTGCTCATCAGTGCCTCCTAATCAGAGCCCTTCAGTGCCCCCTATCAGCGCTCATCAGTAAAGGTGAAAAATTACTTATTTAGTCGTATGGGTACAGGGTAACATGACCGCATAATTGTCAAAGTGTGACAATCCGGAAAATTGGCCTGGGCAGGAAGGGGGGGAAAGTGCCCAGTATTGAAGCGGTTAAAAAAAAAAAAAAAAACAGACTTACTGGCCAGATCACCAGATGAAAATAGAAGAAGGAAAATCTAAAAAAAAAAAAAAAAAAAAAAAAAAAAGAAGCTAATGCAGCCGTCACATCTAAGAATTGGCCGCCATATAATAAACTTTTGTTTCTGGGTCTTATTCTGCTTTAGAGGGGACTTTTCCTTCTTTTCATGTAGAGATGAACACCAATGTGAAATGACCTCACACTTTTTTCATGTTTTCTGCTTTACTCACCTTTTTCTCTTCCTGGTTCCCCTGAAGGCGGGGTGATGTAGCCCCTCCCCCCCATTGGGAAGGCCGTATCACCTTTGCCTTCAAGGAAATCTCACCACTAAACTGTGAGATCTCGCAAAATGATGCAGTATTGTCATACCGTACAGGGACAAGATGAAACGCATGGCACCGTGCACTTTATGGAACACATGTGCAATCAGTGGCGGCTGGTGTGGGTTTTTTTTTTGGGGGGGGGCGGCAAAAACAACCAAACACATAAGGGTTAGAACCTCTGTCAGGTTATTTATTGCTGTCTGTGTCCCCATGAAGGAGATTTCCCACTTCCCATGGTGTCCCAGAGACAGTACAGGAAATGAGAGAAAAAGATTTTAAAGATTTCCCCTCTGTTCCTGTACTGGTGACACCTGTGTGATGAGACTTTAGAAAGGATGGGGGGGGGGGGGGGGGTAGAGGGAAACATGTACAGAAGAGACGTTTCCCAAAGAAAAATGACAGAAGGATGGGACTCCAGAAGAGGCGAGGACAGAGAGACTCTAGAAGAGGCAGAGACAGAGAGATGAGACTCCAGAGGAGGTAGGAATAGAGAGATGAGACTCCAGAGGAGGTAGGAATAGAGAGATGAGACTCCAGAGGAGGTAGGAATAGAGAGATGAGACTCCAGAAGATGAAGTGACAGAGGGGTGAGACTCCAGAAGAGGCAGGGGCAGAGGAATGGGGTTCCAGAAGAGGTGGGAATAGAGAGATGAGACTCCTGAAGAGGGTATGAGAGAGGGATGAGATGCCAGAAGGGGTGGGAATAGAGAGAGAGACTCCAGAAGAGGCAGGGGCAGAAGAATGAGACTCTGGAAGATGAAGGGACAGAGGGGTAAGACTCCAGAAGAGGGAGGAATAGAGGGATGAGACTCCAGAAGAGGCAGAGACAGAGGGATGAGACTCCAGAAGAGGCAGAGACAGAGGGGTAAGACTCCAGAAGAGGGAGGAATAGAGGGATGAGACTCCAGAAGAGGCAGAGGCAGAGGGGTAAGACTCCAGAAGAGGCAGAGACAGAGGGATGAGACTCCAGAAGAGGCAGAGGCAGAGGGATGAGACTCCAGAAGAGGCAGAGACAGAGGGATGAGACTCCAGAAGAGGCAGAGGCAGAGGGATGAGACTCCAGAAGAGGCAGAGACAGAGGGATGAGACTCCAGAAGAGGCAGAGACAGAGGGATGAGACTCCAGAAGAGGCAGAGGCAGAGGGATGAGACTCCAGAAGAGGCAGAGGCAGAGGGATGAGACTCCAGAAGAGGCAGAGGCAGAGGGATGAGACTCCAGAAGAGGCAGAGGCAGAGGGATGAGACTCCAGAAGAGGCAGAGGCAGAGGGATGAGACTCCAGAAGAGGCAGAGACAGAGGGATGAGACTCCAGAAGAGGCAGAGACAGAGGGATGAGACTCCAGAAGAGGCAGAGGCAGAGGGATGAGACTCCAGAAGAGGCAGAGGCAGAGGGATGAGACTCCAGAAGAGGCAGAGACAGAGGGATGAGACTCCAGAAGAGGCAGAGGCAGAGGGATGAGACTCCAGAAGAGGCAGAGACAGAGGGATGAGACTCCAGAAGAGGCAGAGACAGAGGGATGAGACTCCAGAAGAGGCAGAGACAGAGGGATGAGACTCCAGAAGAGGCAGAGACAGAGGGATGAGATTCCAGAAGAGGCAGAGACAGAGGGATGAGACTCCAGAAGAGGCAGAGGCAGAGGGATGAGACTCCAGAAGAGGCAGAGGGATGAGACTCCAGAAGAGGCAGAGGGATGAGACTCCAGAAGAGGCAGAGGCAGAGGGATGAGACTCCAGAAGAGGCAGAGGCAGAGGGATGAGACTCCAGAAGAGGCAGAGACAGAGGGATGAGACTCCAGAAGAGGCAGAGACAGAGGGATGAGACTCCAGAAGAGGCAGAGGCAGAGGGATGAGACTCCAGAAGAGGCAGAGGCAGAGGGATGAGACTCCAGAAGAGGCAGAGGCAGAGGGATGAGACTCCAGAAGAGGCAGAGGCAGAGGGATGAGACTCCAGAAGAGGCAGAGGCAGAGGGATGAGACTCCAGAAGAGGCAGAGACAGAGGGATGAGACTCCAGAAGAGGCAGAGGCAGAGGGATGAGACTCCAGAAGAGGCAGAGACAGAGGGATGAGACTCCAGAAGAGGCAGAGACAGAGGGATGAGACTCCAAAAAACACAGAGGGATGAGACTCCAGAAGAGGCAGAGGCAGAGGGATGAGACTCCAGAAGAGGCAGAGACAGAGGGAAGAGACTCCAGAAGAGGGAGGAATAGAGGGATGAGACTCCAGAAGAGGCAGAGGCAGAGGGATGAGACTCCAGAAGAGGCAGAGGCAGAGGGATGAGACTCCAGAAGAGGCAGAGGCAGAGGGATGAGATTCCAGAAAAGACAGAGGGATGAGACTCCAGAAGAGGCAGAGGCAGAGGGATGAGACTCCAGAAGAGGCAGAGACAGAGGGAAGAGACTCCAGAAGAGGGAGGAATAGAGGGATGAGACTCCAGAAGAGGCAGAGACAGAGGGATGAGACTCCAGAAGAGGCAGAGGCAGAGGGATGAGACTCCAGAAGAGGCAGAGGCAGAGGGATGAGACTCCAGAAGAGGCAGAGACAGAGGGATGAGACTCCAGAAGAGGCAGAGGCAGAGGGATGAGACTCCAGAAGAGGCAGAGACAGAGGGATGAGACTCCAGAAGAGGCAGAGACAGAGGGATGAGACTCCAGAAGAGGCAGAGACAGAGGGATGAGACTCCAGAAGAGGCAGAGACAGAGGGATGAGATTCCAGAAGAGGCAGAGACAGAGGGATGAGACTCCAGAAGAGGCAGAGGCAGAGGGATGAGACTCCAGAAGAGGCAGAGGGATGAGACTCCAGAAGAGGCAGAGGGATGAGACTCCAGAAGAGGCAGAGGCAGAGGGATGAGACTCCAGAAGAGGCAGAGGCAGAGGGATGAGACTCCAGAAGAGGCAGAGACAGAGGGATGAGACTCCAGAAGAGGCAGAGACAGAGGGATGAGACTCCAGAAGAGGCAGAGGCAGAGGGATGAGACTCCAGAAGAGGCAGAGGCAGAGGGATGAGACTCCAGAAGAGGCAGAGGCAGAGGGATGAGACTCCAGAAGAGGCAGAGGCAGAGGGATGAGACTCCAGAAGAGGCAGAGGCAGAGGGATGAGACTCCAGAAGAGGCAGAGACAGAGGGATGAGACTCCAGAAGAGGCAGAGGCAGAGGGATGAGACTCCAGAAGAGGCAGAGACAGAGGGATGAGACTCCAGAAGAGGCAGAGACAGAGGGATGAGACTCCAAAAAACACAGAGGGATGAGACTCCAGAAGAGGCAGAGGCAGAGGGATGAGACTCCAGAAGAGGCAGAGACAGAGGGAAGAGACTCCAGAAGAGGGAGGAATAGAGGGATGAGACTCCAGAAGAGGCAGAGGCAGAGGGATGAGACTCCAGAAGAGGCAGAGGCAGAGGGATGAGACTCCAGAAGAGGCAGAGGCAGAGGGATGAGATTCCAGAAAAGACAGAGGGATGAGACTCCAGAAGAGGCAGAGGCAGAGGGATGAGACTCCAGAAGAGGCAGAGACAGAGGGAAGAGACTCCAGAAGAGGGAGGAATAGAGGGATGAGACTCCAGAAGAGGCAGAGGCAGAGGGGTTTGGTTCCTGAAGGGGGTAGGTGGGATGCAGCTCCTGGAGAGAGGAGGATCAGTATATTGGGCTCTGTCTATTATTCACATTATATTTCGGCACCGAGGAGTTAATCTGCTCATCTCCTTTTATTTTGACAATCGATGTCAGATCATTCCATATCTCATGACTCAGATTTCAGAACTAAGAAAAACAACAAATGACACCTTCCTACAAATCAGCAGACGCGCGCTTCCCGCCAACACTGTCTGCTTCATCTCCAGAATCCGCTCTCCGCACCAGAATCTCCTCAGACACCAACATCCCCCCCCCCCCCCCCACATGATCCAGACAAGAAACACCAGAGACTCCGGCACACCCCCCTCCGACATCCCAGGTGTCACCAAACCTGAAAACCGCGGAGTCTGATCTGCATGGACAGCATAGGGGAGTGGAGCACACAGTAACCCATAGCAACCAGATTTCAGAAACTTCTAGGGTCTTTTACATCCTTGCTGTTCCATATTTCCATGCAGTCACATATGAGGGAATGTGGTCAGGGACTGATGCTGCAGGAGTGCCGAGATAAATAAGATCAGTCACTTTAAGCTGAATTATAAGGTTGGATTTACAGGAAGAGTAAAGCGCAGTCACTGTACAGCCTGTCTAAGCAGAGCATAAAAAAATCAGGCAGAGTTCAGACAGAAGTCAGGGAGACCAGACCAGCCATGTATCCCAATCCTGTCATGTTTAGGATGAAGCGAGGGAGGATAAAAGTTTTTTTCTGTCTGTGGCCCATTTGGTGAAGTTTATCCTCATTTCTTGTCCTGGTGACAATAAAAGAGCTAAAATCACTCAGATTGGGACAAAAAACAGCAAAAGAGACCTGAAAAGAGTACAAAAGAACCCGCTCTATAAATTTCTCCTCATTATAGTAATTATGCGCTCAGTGCTGGCAATAGAAATCGTGTATAGAGCAATAATAAAGGCGTTCACGTGCGCCGCTTTTACATTTAATATCCTAATTGTAACAGCAATCATAATGTTCCTTTATAAATCTTATCAGAACAGAAAGAAACAAAAAGGATACATACAAAAATATACAAAACAGCAAACAAATACGAAAAAACGAATAAACCCCCATAAAAAAAGTTCCGCCTAATGCTTACTGTTGTTATTTCTGCCTCTCGGTATTCAAAATGACACTTTAATGCATTTTAATGCATAAAAAAACTATATATATAACCAATTATTTTGGTAAAATATAAAAGATGATGTCAGAAAACAGATACCTAACATGTCACATTTTAAAATTGCGCACGCTCGTGGAATGTTGACAAACTACGATACTTAAAAAAAATCTCCATAGGCAAAATTTCAATTTTGTTTACAGGTTACCTGTTTAGAGTGACAGAGGAGGTCTAGCGCTAGAATTATTGCTCTCGCTTTAACGTTCGCGGCGATATCTCACATGTGTGGTGCAAATACCGTAGAGGGTTCTTTACTGTAAGAGTGGCAAGGATGTGGAATTCCCTTCCACAGGCGGTGGTCTCAGCGGGGAGCATCGATAAATTCAAGAAACTATTAGATAAGCACCTGAACGACTGCAACATACAGGGATATACAATGTAATACTGACATATAATCACACACATAGGTTGGACTCGATGGACTTGTGTCTTTTTTCGACCTCACCTACTATGTAACATATGGGTGCGCGACATACGTAGGCGTTTGTTTCTGCACATGAGCACAGGCGGGGGAGGTCGCTTTAATTTTTTTCTTTTTTTTTATCACTTTTATTCCTATCAGAAGGAATGTAAACATCCCTTGTAGTAGAGATAAAAGATGACAGGTCCTCTTTATTGGGAGATCTGGAGTCTATAAGACCCCAAATCTCTCCTCTACGTTTTGAAAGCAAAAGATCCAAAAAAATAAATAAATAAAAAAAATCCTTTGCTTTTAAAAAAATAATAAAATAGTTTACTTCCATCCTAGACTGGAAGGATAAACTGACGTGGCTCTGCTCCTCGGTCATAGAGGTGATCGGAGACGATCTGGTCTTTGTTCGCCTCTGTGACCAGCCACAAAAACCGTTGGATCATTTCCCGGGAGCACGGGTAAAAATGGTAAGCCCGAGGAACACTGGCAAGCGACAAAGGGAAAGGGGGAGGGGTGGGCGACGACCCCTCCCACTGCTTCTAAAAGTGATCCAGCGGCTAATTAGCCACTCGGATCGCTTTTATGAGAAAGCCAATCACCAGCTACAAAAAAAATACCGGGGTTATGGTCGACAGCTTCAGCCATAACCCCCGTAAACCACTTCAAAGCCGCAACATATTCTTACGTATTGCAGTCCACAAGTGGATAATTCCTAGCTATTCCATACAAAGCCTAGGTAAAGGTAAAGTATATAACAAAATAACAATTACACAGATATTTCATACTTTGCCAGCAAACGTCACGCCTTCTATAGAATTCCAAGGCTTTCTATGGAATGCTGTTATTTCATACTTAGAAGGGACAACACTGACTTCTTGTGACCTGTGAACCCCAATGTTCTTCTCCATCCACAGTGATAATTCCCATGATGACCGGTCATGTTCCCTCCTATGATCTCCTAATTGAGTTACTGCCATTATTTCACAAATATAGTTCCTGCAAACTTTTACAAGTTCAGCGAAGTCTTTGCAACAAGTAATCGATGGCCGAGAAAGTACAGACAGGGATCCCAAGGCCATAATCCGCTTTGAAACCTCAGAGGAATATAGTCCCTTCCTATATAAAGAGCGGTCTCCTAGCAACAAATGTCAATGTCAAACAGTTATTTGGTTAGTAGAAATAAAGAAAGGCAAACGGCACAATCCACAAAGGAATACCGTCGCTTCCTGTGTAAAGCATATATGCAATCCATCAAACGCAGGTAATAAGTGCAGAGTCTACCACAGGGGCGCTTTTTTTTTTAACCCGCAGTAGTGCGCAAAAACAAAACAAATAAAAAAATAGGTAATGTGAAAAACATATATAAAAAACAAAAGTCCAGTTAAGTCCACCAAAGAAGTAGGACTATACCCGGACACCCTGGGGCGTAAGGCTCCTGACAAGGCACACTCCTTGTCCACCTATCCAAAAGGCCTGGCAGACCCCTCTCATCATGGTCTGCTGAAGCCAACCAATGAGTACTAGGTGAGTGTCTTCCTTTCCTTCCTTTCCCTCCCCTTTTCCTCTCCTTTCCTTCTTTTTCTTTCCATCATTTTCTCCCTTCCCTTCTTTTCCTTCCTTTCTCTTTTCCTTCCCCTCATTTCTTTCCTTTGCTTTATTTTCTTTACATTCTCCTTTCCTTTCTGATTTTCTTTCTCCTTTTCTTTCCCTCATTTTTTTTTTCCTTTTTTCTTTTCTTTTCCTTTCCTTTCCTTCCCCTCATTTTTTTCCTTTCCTTTTCTTTCCTTCCCTTCCTTTTCATTTTCCTCATTTGTTTCCTTTCCTTTCTCCTTTCCTTTCCTTTCCTTTCTCCTTTCCTTCCCCTCATTTTTTTCCTTTCATTTTCCTCTTTCCTTTCCTTTTCTTTCCTTTCCCTCATTTCTTTCCTCTCCATTATCCTTTCCTTTCCCTCATTTTTTTCCCTCCTTTCTTTTCCTTTCCTTTCCTTCCCCTCATTTCTTTCCTCTCCTTTCTCCTTTCCTTTCTCCTTTCCGTTCTCCTTTCCTTCCCCTCATTTCTTTCTTTTCCTTTCTCCTTTCCTTTCTCCTTTCCGTTCTCCTTTCTTTTCCCTCATTTTTTTCCCTTTTTTCTTTTCTTTTCTTTTCCTTTCCTTTCCTTCCCCTCATTTCTTTTCC
This sequence comes from Lithobates septentrionalis, assembly GCA_037952835.1. Taxonomy (NCBI): domain Eukaryota; kingdom Metazoa; phylum Chordata; class Amphibia; order Anura; family Ranidae; genus Lithobates; species Lithobates septentrionalis. Next base: position 278,002 of record JBBDGP010002481.1, read on the forward strand.
TTTCCTTCCCTTCCTTTTCATTTTCCTCATTTGTTTCCTTTCCTTCCCCTCATTGTTTTTCTTTCCTTTTCCTCATTTCTTTTATTTCCCTTTCCTTTCTCCTTTCCTTTCCTTACCCTCATTTTTTTCCTTTCCTTTTCCTCTTTCCTTTCCTTTCCTTTCCTTTCCTTTCCTTTCCTTTCCTTCCCCTTATTTCTTTCCTCTCCATTCTCCTTTCCATTCTTCTTTCCTTTCCCTCATTTTTTCCCCTTTTTTCTTTTCTTTTACTTTCGTTTCCTTCCCCTCATTTTTTTCCTTTCCTTTTCTTTCCTTCCCTTCCTTTTCATTTTCCTCATTTGTTTCCTTTCCTTTCTCCTTTCCTTTCCTTTCTCCTTTCCTTTCCTTCCCCTCATTTTTTTTCCTTTTCTTTTCTTTTCTTTTCTCTTTTCTTTTCTTTTCTTTTCTTTTCTTTCCTTTCCTTTCCTTTCCTTCCCCTCATTTCTTTCCTCTCCATTCTCCTTTCCGTTCTCCTTTCCTTCCCCTCATTTCTTTCCTCTCCATTCTCCTTTCCTTTCTCCTTTCTGTTCTCCTTTCCTTCCCCTCATTTCTTTCCTCTCCATTCTCCTTTCCTTTCTCCTTTCTGTTCTCCTTTCCTTCCCCTCATTTTTTTCCTTTTCTTTCCTTCCCTTCCTTTTCATTTTTCTCATTTGTTTCCTTTCCCTCATTGTTTTTCTTTCCTTTTCCTCGTTTCTTTTATTTCCATTTCCTGTCTCCTTTCCTTCCCCTCATTTTTTTTCCTTTCCTTTTCCTCATTTCTTTTCTTTCCTTTTCCTCATTTCTTTTATTTCCCTTTCCTTTCTCCTTTCCTTTCCTTCCCATCATTTTCTTCCTTTTTCCCTTTCCTTCCCTTCATTCTGTTTCTTTTCCTTTTCCTTCTTCTCCTTTCTCGTTCTCCTTTCCTTCCCTTCATTTCCTTCCCCTCATTTCTTTCCTTTCCCCTCCTTCTCCTCATTTCATTTCTTCTCCTTCCCGTCCTTCTCCCATCCTCCTTCCTCTCATTTTATTAATTTCCTTCCTTCCTTCCTTCCTTCCATTTTATTCATTTCCTTCCTTCCTTCCTTCCTTCCTTCCTTCCTTCCTTCCTTCCATTTTATTCATTTCCTTCCTTCCTTCCTTCCTTCCTTCCTTCCTTCCTTCCGGAAACACAGGCTCCATCCAAGTGAAAAAAAACACAGACAAAAGTGCAAAGTGACAAACTCATGAAGAAGAAATAAATAGTAGGCAGTGCCGGGTGCATTGGCTAAGCATTGCGGACTGGTAACAAAAATTTCCCCGGTTTCAACCAAAGGGCCGAGCTCCAGAGCACAGTGCAGAAAAGAACAAGTGATGACGTGACCTTGTGCTCCTTCACTTAGTGGGTTTCCTGGGCCCTTAGTGCACCTCTGGGGTGAGCAACCCCCACGGGGCACTGACAACGCAGGTCCTCTGACCTTCCCAAATTCCCAATCCACGACCAGACCAGGCAGCACCGCTTAAAATCAGAGGCACTGGGCATGTAGTGCTCATTCGGTTTCCTCATCGGGAAGGCTCCTCAGGACCCCCAGCATAGTTACAATACAGTCAGCCATTCCTACCAAAAGGCCAGAATGACAGCGGAGCAACCCTACCAGTGGCGTCACTAGAGTTGGTGTCACCCAGTGCGATAAAACATGGTGTCACCCCCCCTCCACCAACTATAGTCGCCCCCTCCACTAAGTATAGACCCTTCTCTGTCAGTGCAGACCCTCTACGAAGTATAAACCCCCTCCATCAGTATAGACCACCCCCGTCGGTACAGACCACCCCTCCCTCAGTATAGACCTCCCCCCTTAGTATAGACCACCCCTGTTGGTACAGAACACCCTCCCTCAGTATAGACCTCCCCCCTCAGTATAGACCCCCCTCCATTAGTACAGACCATCCCCAGAACAAACCACTCCACTCCATTAGTGCAGACCCCCCCAGAATAAACCACCCCCTCCATTAGTACAGACCCCCCCAGAAAAAAACACCCCCCTTCATTAGTACAGACCCCCCCAGAACAAACCACCCCCCCTCCATTAGTACAGACTCCTCCCAGAACAACCCCCCCTCCATTAGTACAGATCCCCCCCAGAACAAACCTCCCCTCCATTAGTACAGATCCCCCAGAACAAACCCCTCGTCCATTAGTACAGACCACCCCAGAACAACCCCCCCCCCTCCATTAGTACACACCCCCCAGAACAAACCACACCCCCTCCATTAGTACAGACCCCCCAGAACAACCCCCCTCCATTAGTACAGACCCCCCAGAACAAACCCCCCTCCATTAGTACAGACACCCCCAGAACAAACCACCCCCCCTCCATTAGTACAGACTCCCCCAGAACAACCCACCCTTCATTAGTTCAGACCCCCCAGAACAACCCCCTCCATTAGTACAGACCCCCCAGAACAACCCCCCCTCCATTAGTACAGACCCCCCAGAACAAACCACCCCCCTCCATTAGTACAGACCCCCCCAGAACAAATCCCCCCCTATTAGTACAGACCCCCCCCCCTCGGGACAAACTCCCCTCCATATGATATAGCTGTGGCCAGCAGCATAAACCAACCTCATCAGCAAGCCCCCCCTCACAAAACCTCACCTCGGGCAGCAGAGGACCTCTCCCCCCCAATCTCAAGCCAAAAGCCCCCCCCCCCCCGCCCGTTACCGCACCAGCTTGGGCTGCTCAGGTACACAGAACACCCGGGGCGACAGCTGGAGAGGAGAGGACAGTGTGCAGCCGCGCCGCCCTGGTGGAGAGCAGATCGATATAGGCTTGGGCAGGAGTGAGAGACAGAGGAGGAGAACACATGGCGGGCATGGCCGCGGCCCTGAAGGGGTGTCCTGGCTGAAAAAAAATACTGCCAAAGGGAGCCAGGGCTTTCATTACCCTCGGGATGGTGTCACCCCACTAGTGGCTGACACCCGGTGTGAACCACACCCCCCCCCCCAAGCGACGCCACTGACCCCTACCATAGATGCATCCAGTAGGGATGAGCTGGACACACCTGGGTTTGGATGTGGCATGCCCGGAGAAAAGTCAATGGGAGCCGAATGCTAAAAACTGTTCTGCCCATGTTTTGGGCTAATAAGCAAGGGATTGTCAAACGCATGACCAGGGGGGCGGAAACTGCCCTGGGGAACATGTGATTTTAGTAATGCCCAAAAGGACACTAATAGATTGATCAGTAATAATAATATATACTGTCACTGTACTAATGACACTGGCTGCGAAGGGGATAACATCAAGGGGTGATCAAAGGGTTAACTATGTGCCTAACAATGTGTAATGTGGGCGGCTTTTACTACTAGATCTATCAGTTTCTGATCCCTGCTTTGCATTTTTAAGGGGGGGCCCCCACGCAAAACATGGCATGAGCTTCCCCCTAAGATCGATACCAGACCCATATCTGAGCCTGTCAGGCCAGGAAAGGGGGGGGGTGAGAGTATATGCCCACAACATACCCCCCCCCCCCCAATGTTGTGGGCATGTGCCCCCCCCCCCATACCTGGCAAAGTACCATGTCCCCATGTTGATGATGAGGATGGTCTCTTCCCCACAATCCTGGCCCAGTGGTTGTGGGGGGGGTGGGCACTCAGGGGGCTTATTGGAATGTTGAAGCCCCCTTTAACAATGAGCACCCAGATACTTTCCTTAACCCCCCCCCCCCCCATGTGAGTGAGTAAAGGGTAAGAGGCTACAGCAGAGGCTGATCTGTGTCCGACATTTGTGAAGAACTTATCTCTAAAGGTTACTAGTCCTTTAATAACTGATTTAACCTTTATATTCCCTACAACACCGTCCCAATAATAATGAACTGGTATGCAAATGAATTTCCTATTTTGCACCCCTCTGTTATTTGCTATACCTGTTGAAAGATTTAAACATTGCTTTCTGGTAACCATGACAACGCACAGCAAGTTTTTCACAATTCACAAACCTAACAAAGCAGGGTGAGGAGATGGTAATAAAGTGACAGTTATTTTCAGTTATTTGAGTCCAACAGGAATTGAAAATGACAGTCATGTGGCTGAAAATAAAGATCCTTATCCTTTTGCTAAAGATTTGTAACTTAACCCTTCCATATCCCCAGTCAAGTGCAGTGGCGGCTGGTAGTTTTTTTTTGGGGGTGGCAAACAACCACCCCCCCACCCCCCCATTTGCCGGTTGGTCGGCACTTACCCCATCTAGGCAGCCGGAAGCAAGCACCGAGCATCAGGCAGCAGGCATCAAACAGCGAGCATCGGGCGGCAGGCATTAGGCAGCAGGCATCGAACGGCGAGCATGGGGCAACAGGCATGGGGCAGCAGCGGGCATTGGGCAGAAGGCATCAGGCAGCGGACATCAGGCATCGCACAGCAGGCATAGAGCAGCGGGCATTGGGCAGAAGGCATCAGGCAGCGGACATCAGGCATCGCACAGCAGGCATAGAGCAGCGGGCATCGGGCAGCAGACATCAAGCAGCGAGCATCGGGCAGCAGCTATCGGGCAGCAGGCATCAAGCAGTGAGCATCAGGCATCAAGCAGCGAGCATCAGGCAGCAGGCATCAAGCAGCGAGCATCAGGCAGCAGGCATCGGGCACTGAGCAGTGGGCATTGGGCATCTGGCAGCAGGCATCAAGCAGCGAGAGGCATCAAGCAGCGAGCATCAGGCAGCAGGCATCAAGCAGCGAGCATCAGGCAGCAGGCATTGGGCACCGAGCAGTGGGCATCAGGCAACAGGCATCAAGCAGCGAGCATCAGGCAGCAGCTATCGGGCACCGAGCAGCGGGCATTGGGCATCGGGCAGCAGGCAATAAGCAGCGAGCATCAGGCATCAAGCAGCGAGCATCAGGCAGCAGGCATCAAGCAGCGAGCTTTAGGCAGCAGGCATTGGGCACCGAGCAGTGGGCATTGGGCATCAGGCAACAGGCATCAAGCAGCGAGCATCAGGCATTGAGGACTGGGCAGCTGGCATTGAGCACCGGGCAGCTGGCATCGGGCAGTAGGCATCAAGCAGCGAGCATCAGGCAGCAGGCATCGGGCAGCAGGCATTGGACATCAGGCATCAAGCAGCGGGCATCAGGCATCGGGCAGTGGCTCCTGTGTCCCTTTCCTCCATTACAGCGGATGTGCCTGTCCTCCCCTCCTCCTAGGCATCCAAAAGGATCGCCTATCCTTTCAGTCAATCGGGTGACGGGTCTCAGGCCCGCTTCCTGATTGGCGGGGAGGAGGATCAGTGTTAGAATAGCAAATATTCATTCGCTATTCTAACACACCGGGGTGGACTGTGAGCGCAATGCTCTGCGCCCCGAGCTCACCCTATTTTGAAGCCTATTAGAGCTTGTTCTGTGAGGAGAAGAGAGAGAGATGGTGAGTTCCTAATATCTAGGAACAATGATCTGTCATCTCCTCTAGTCAGTCCCCTCCCCCCTACAGTTAGAACACACACTAGGGAACACATTTAACCCCTTGATCGCCCCCTAGCGTAACCCCTTCCCTGCCAGTGACATTTATACAGTAATCAGTGCATTTTTATAGCACCAATTGCTGTATAATTGTCACTTGTCCAAAAAGTGTGTCAAAAGTGTCCGATCTGTCCGCCGCAATGTCGCAGTCCCGATAAAAAACGCAGATCGCCGCCATTACTAGTAAAAAAAAAAAAAAACTAATTATAAAAATGCCATAAATCTATCCCCTATTTTGTAGACGCTATAACTTTTGCGCAAACCAATCAATATACGCTTATTGCTATTTTTTTTTGCCAAAAATATGTAGAAGAATACGTATCGGCCTAAACTGAGGACAAAATTAGCTTTTTTTAAAAATAAAAAATTGGGGATACTTATTATAGCAAAAAGTACAAAATATTGTGTTTTTTTTTCAAATTTGTCACTTTTTTTTTTGTTTATAGCGCAAAAAATAAAAACTGCAGAGGTGATCAAATATCATCAAAAGAAAGCTCTATTTTGGGTACAACGTCGCACGACCACGCAATTATCAGTTAAAGCGACGCGTGCCGAATCGCAAAAAATGGCCTTGGTCATTGAGCAGCCAAATCTTCATATATATATATATATATATATATATAAAACGATCTGGAAATTGTATCTAAATCTGGTAATCCATCTAACACCCCCCCCCCCCCCCCCCCCAGACTGACAATGCTGCAGTCCAAAAGTGCCCCCTGTGCTCCTTCCTCCAGAGTGTGGGGGGCGCTCTGATAAAAGAGGTGTGTGACTTTCCAGATCACCAGGGAGGAAAGCCTAAAAAGAGAAGACGAATGCAGCCGCCTCATCTAATGATTGGTAAGCTGCAATATACAATATGACATTTTTGGACCACGTTAAATTATATTGCAATTTCACCACTGACTGTGATAACCAGCTGTAGTGTGCAAAACTTGCCACGTGTTGCCATGGTTACAAGGAAGCAAAGTTTTTAGATCTTTTGGCATATCATAGGGGGGGCGGTAAAATGGGAAATTATTTATTAAACCCTTTGGCACCGAGTGTACCCAAATATGCGGTCCCACTGGACTGGGCTCTGCCCGTGGGTGCGTGCGGCGCGCTCTCAGTACAGAGACCGGGGGGGGGGTTCTCGCCTAGAGCCCCGGGCCCTGTACTAACGACTGGGACCAGGAACTTCTGATTACTGGTCACCTGATCGCGGTGATGGCCTCCTCTGATTGGCTGTCACTGTGAAGCCCCCCCCCCCCCCCCCCCCGTGTTTTCTCTCTCTGTAAATGGAGGAGAGACATACATCATATCTCATATCATAAAAAATAATAACCAGATGAAGGTTTGATCTAGGTCAGTATTTGGGTCAAGGTCAGGGTCAAAGGTCAAGGTCAAAGGTCAATTAGAAATTAGTTCTATTCATTACTTTTGGATACACACAACTCCAGTCCATATCGTCCAATCAGCTCATTCCATTTCTCTTTGTGGGTTGGACTAGCAGGGAAGACGTAAGTAACCTCCCGAAGTAATGAATTAACCAGTGGCGGCTGGTGTTTTCTTTTGGGGGGATGCACTTAGAGTTGGGGTTAAAGTTCATAGGTCAAAGTTCGGTTGGGGTTGGGGTTAGAACTTAGGGTTAGGGGGTTAGGGTTTCCCCTTGAAGAACAAGTTTAGGGCTCAGGGATTGGAATAGGGACCTCCTCCAAAGGTCAAAGGTCAGTAGGCGCGTCCCCAGAGGTCAATGGTCAAGAGGCATGGCTGACCCACACCCACCAAAGTGTTCCAACTACCCCAACTAAGTCAGGGAATGAACAGGTCGGGGAAAGCGCTGCTTGCCGGTCGGTCCAGCACTTACCCCATCTAGGCGGGTGGCGGGCAGCGTGCCATGTCTTCTCCTCTATGGCGGCTTCCAGCGTGCGGCTCCTCCCCTCCTCCTAGGCGTCCAATAGGATCGCCTATCCTTTCAGCCAATCGGGTGACGGGTGTCAAAACCTGCTTCCTGATTAGCCAGGAGGAGGATCAGTGTTTCAATAGGGAATATTCATTCGCTGTTGTAACCCACCTGGGTGGGCTCATAGTGCAATGCTTTGCGCCCCGAGCCCACCCTATTTTGAAGCCTATTGAAGCCTCTGGCTCTAATTGGTGCTTAAAACCCCCCACCCATTTGGAATCCATTCGTCCGGCGTCCTTAAAGGGGCCGGACGCTTGGATAGGGAAGGCGGCGATGGACAGGGGAGGCTGCGCCCGTGCGTCCTTAATGGAAGGGCCGCCCCTGGAATTAACGCGTTAAAATTGAATGTTGCCAATCTCCTGAGATCTAGTGAATAGGGGGGTTTTCCCGCGCTATCAGTTATGGAAGAGGCTAGGGGAGGAAAAGCCGCATGCACCGATAGGGTAAACACCTGACCTTTGAGATAAATGTATAAAGTGGGTGGTGCTGCGCTGTTCCTTATTGTGGAGACTAGTGAATAGACAATAATGCGCTTGGTAAAACAAGTGAAATAGCATAAGAGTGGAAGGAATCGTGTATATCAAAGGTGATAGGATTATGAGTATTCAATGTCTTCAATAATGTATAAACTTAACATACATATACAAAAATGGAATAAAAATATCACTTCAATCACCTACAATAAAATCCTTATAATTGCAATACAAAAACACACCAGTGGCTGATTTAAAATTTAAACAGAAAAATAAAGTGCATAGTAAACGTGCGATTATATTAAAACCAGCGAAGTGTATGGTGCAAACAGAAGGTGCTGGTGCGATACAAAGTTGAAGGAGTGATAACAAATGATTCTTATATAAGGTGCATATTGTGCATGCTGACATCGAAAAAAATAAAACCAAGTGAGCAGTATTTTAAAAGGTTTTGTTTACACATAAGAGAAGTGTATTATTTTGCATAGACAGCATAAGGTGAAAGTCTTTGTTGCAGAAGTGACAGCAACGTGCTACCATGCGCACGTTGCAATTAAAGTGCTAGAAAACGTATCCACAGAAAAAGTCCTTGTGTGTGGTTGTGACAGCAACGTCCTGGCATGCACACGTTGCGGGTATGGTGCTAGGGTAAATCACATCAGATGTTTTCTTCGTGTGCTAGACCACTTAAGTGGGTAATGGCCCCTTACCTTTAAGTAATAGGGCAAAAGCATGTGGCAAAAAGACTGCTTGAAAGCGTCCACCTATGGGTTCCAGCGCGTCCCTCTCTATCCTGGATCCTGGATCCTGGGTTGGGGTTCCCTCAGGTGTGGTGCAGGGAGGTTGTATTCATAGGGGGTAATCAGCAGAAGAGAAGCCAATAGTGTAATCCAGTTTTTGATTAAAAGTAACACTCTTTATTAGTAGATTACAGGTACTCACATAAAATTTGAGAAGCAATAGTATCAATCCAACGAGCAGCGAGCTCATGTGCCTCTGTCTGTGTTTGCAGGGATGAGACAGGCTGCAAACACAGACAGAGGCACATGAGCTCGCTGCTCGTTGGATTGATACTATTGCTTCTCAAATTTTATGTGAGTACCTGTAATCTATTAATAAAGAGTGTTACTTTTAATCAAAAACTGGATTACACTATTGGCTTCTCTTCTGCTGATTACCCCCTATGAATACAACCTCCCTGCACCACACCTGAGGGAACCCCAACCCAGGATCCAGGATCCAGGATAGAGAGGGACGCGCTGGAACCCATAGGTGGACGCTTTCAAGCAGTCTTTTTGCCACATGCTTTTGCCCTATTACTTAAAGGTAAGGGGCCATTACCCACTTAAGTGGTCTAGCACACGAAGAAAACATCTGATGTGATTTACCCTAGCACCATACCCGCAACGTGTGCATGCCAGGACGTTGCTGTCACAACCACACACAAGGACTTTTTCTGTGGATACGTTTTCTAGCACTTTAATTGCAACGTGCGCATGGTAGCACGTTGCTGTCACTTCTGCAACAAAGACTTTCACCTTATGCTGTCTATGCAAAATAATACACTTCTCTTATGTGTAAACAAAACCTTTTAAAATACTGCTCACTTGGTTTTATTTTTTTCGATGTCAGCATGCACAATATGCACCTTATATAAGAATCATTTGTTATCACTCCTTCAACTTTGTATCGCACCAGCACCTTCTGTTTGCACCATACACTTCGCTGGTTTTAATATAATCGCACGTTTACTATGCACTTTATTTTTCTGTTTAAATTTTAAATCAGCCACTGGTGTGTTTTTGTATTGCAATTATAAGGATTTTATTGTAGGTGATTGAAGTGATATTTTTATTCCATTTTTGTATATGTATGTTAAGTTTATACATTATTGAAGACATTGAATACTCATAATCCTATCACCTTTGATATACACGATTCCTTCCACTCTTATGCTATTTCACTTGTTTTACCAAGCGCATTATTGTCTATTCACTAGTCTCCACAATAAGGAACAGCGCAGCACCACCCACTTTATACATCAATCTCCTGAGATCACTTCCCAAAATACAAATCGATTCGGAACAACGAATATACAAAACAAATTCCACAGATGAATTGTTCCAACATAACGAATATGACATAATGAAATGATTTACTTAACGAATGAATCCAAAAGGAAACACATTTTTCAGTTGTGCACATCTCTAGACAGAGCAGAGGAGCTGGCAGCCCAATATGGTGCCCGTTCATAAGGGGCGCAGAGGCACCGCCCCCCTAATCCATGCGCCCGGCCCCTAATCTACATGCAGGGCACCAGACACATGGATTTCAATGGGGGCTTTTTTTTTTTTTTAAGCGCCTGAGGCTTTAATTGGCTTCAAAAAGGGTGGGCTCGGGAAACAGAGCACTGCACCCCACCTACTTGTGTGACAATAGCAAATTAATATTCTCTAACGTCTGCCTGCTTCTCCTCCCAGCCAAGAGCCAATTGGCCGGGAGTCCTAAGACCCGATTGGCTGGGAGTTGAATCGACTGCCGGGACCTTGGGAGGAGATGCAGGGGGGGAAGCTGCCGAACCGGCAACCTGGATGGGGTAAGCTGTTGGGGGGTGGAGGGGGGCTTGGATGAAATATCAGGGGTCTACACAGACCCCTGACATCTCACCTTTGAGACAGAGAAAGGAACTGATGACACCGATTCTTCAGTTCCTTTCCCTGTAGCCTCAGCTGCACTGAAGATGAATGAACAGGACACAGAGGGTCCTGTTCATTCATAAACTGAAGCATAGTAAACAAAGTTTACTATGCGCAGTTATGAATGGACACAGGAGCGATGGTTACCGATTGTTCACTGTGCCCAATTCAGAAAAGGAAGGGGCTGGTAAATTACATGTTTCCTGGATCCTTCCCCCCGCTCTCCATCTGCCCGTGTACCTACAGCACACAGAGGGAGAGGAAAGCTGGCACCATTGAGGGAAGGGGGCGAGGGGAGCAAGGGGGGGCCCAGGCACATAGGGAGAATCAGAGGGAGGGGGGTTGCTGCGGTAAGGTGGGAGGACAATTACAGAATGATGCATTGTGTCTGTGTCTCTCCCTCTAGCAGCTGAAAGCCGGCTTCTCCCCCTCTCCCTCCCACCAGCTTTCAGCTGCTGGAGGGAGAGACACAGACACAGTGCATCATTATGTAATTGTCCTCCCGTCCTGCTGCACTGATCCCCCCGCTGTCTGCACCACCCTGTGTGCATGGGCCCCCTACAGGAGGCCCAGTGGTACCCCCTTATCCTTGGCTATGAATCAGGCGTCTGCCTTCATTCTCTGAGCAGCAATGGGATGATGACAGGTTGAATCTCATTGGTAGAAATGGGCAACGCTTAGTGTTCTATATATTAAAAAAAAATAGTTGGTCGAAGGTGACAAGTATTTGCACAGTAAAGTGGTTGTAAACCTCAGACATTAAATATGAACAAAGCATATCCCTCTATAGTGTGTACTTGTCTCAATCCAGAGCACTAAGTGTCATTTCTGTCTGCTACTTTGTTCCTCTGCTATCAGCATGAATCACTTCTCACAATTTTTCCTGACACCAAGAGATAAAAATTGACAGGGGAGGGATCTCCAGCACACAGCCTGCGATTGACAGCCTCAGCTCTGTTCCTGTGTGCTGTTTAAAAGGGGCGTGTCTCTTCCCTCCGATGTGTTTCCCATTTGGAAGATTTCCCTTCACTTCCTGCCCCAAAGACCAAAACAGGAAACGAGAGGAAATCCTTCCAAAGTGAGGGAATCCCTCGATTTCCTCTCAATTCCTGTTCTGGAGACAATCCAAAATGTGGGATTTATAATTTATAAGACAATGGAGCAAATAAATGAAGTTCATTGTTGGGGGTTTACATATTCTATTTTTTTTAATCGGTTTATATAAATGAGGCCCGTTATTCCAGGAATATTTCACGGTGGCGGTGGGCGTTTTGCAGAAGTCCTCGCACAGTTCTGCAGGTTGATCAGATATGACACTCTCATATAGTCAGAAAGTCACTTTCATGCTCCATGTGAAATCTGTCATCCCTCTCGGGGGATGGGAACTGCTGATTCAAACTGGCAGATCTCCAAAGAAAGAAGAAAATTCTTCCCTGTAATCTGCGAGCTGCAAACGGGTCGCCAACGCCACAAATGTTCATGGTAATTGCCTTCAGTGCCTTTCCTTCATATCTACATCAAATGACTTGGAGGTGGGGGAGGAGACGAGCGTCCACTGCATGTTCTAAAGACCTTCTACCAGAGAGAAGGGAGATCCCAAAATAATCAACCAGAAAGATCTTCACTGATACATTGTTACTTCTTAGATTGAACAGATACATCCAACGTAAATATAAAACTTTGGTTTATAGACCAGATACATCCTAAATATAGAACCATTTATCCAACTGTCCATCCAGAGCCTCTGGTTTATAGACGAGATACATCCTAAATATAGAACCATTTATCCAACTGTCCATCCAGAGCCTCTGGTTTATAGACCGGATACATCCTAAATATAGAACCATTTATCCAACTGTCCATCCAGAGCCTCTGGTTTATAGACCTGATACAGCGTAAATATAGAGCCATTTATCCAACTGTCCATCCAGAGCCTCTGGTTTATAGACCGGATACATCCTAAATATAGAGCCATTTATCCAACTGTCCATCCAGAGCCTCTGGTTTATAGACCGGATACATCCTAAATATAGAGCCATTTATCCAACTGTCCATCCAGAGCCTCTGGTTTATAGACCGGATACATCCTAAATATAGAACCATTTATCCAACTGTCCATCCAGAGCCTCTGGTTTATAGACCTGATACAGCGTAAATATAGAACACATTTATCCAACTGTCCATCCAGAGTCTCTGGTTTATAGACCAGATATATCCTAAATATAGAGCCAGTTATCCAACTGTCCATCCAGAGCCTCTGGTTTATAGACCGGATACATCCTAAATATAGAAATATTTATCCAACTGTCCATCCAGAGTCTCTGGTTTATAGACCTGATACAGCGTAAATATAGAGCCATTTATCCAACTGTCCATCCAGAGCCTCTGGTTTATAGACCGGATACATCCTAAATATAGAGCCATTTATCCAACTGTCCATCCAGAGCCTCTGGTTTATAGACTGGATACATCCTAAATATAGAGCCATTTATCCAACTGTTCATCCAGAGCCTCTCGTTTATAGACCAGATATATCCTAAATATAGAGCCAGTTATCCAACTGTCCATCCAGAGCCTCTGGTTTATACATTGGATTCATCCTAAATATAGAGCCATTTATCCAACTGTCCATCCAGAGCCTCTGGTTTATAGACCTGATACATCCTAAATATAGAGCCATTTATCCAACTGTCCATCCAGAGCCTCTGGTTTATAGACCGGATACATCCTAAATATAGAACCATTTATCCAACTGTCCATCCAGAACCTCTGGTTTATAGACTGGATACATCCTAAATATAAAACCATTTATCCAACTGTCCATCCAGAGCCTCTGGTTTATAGACCGGATACATCCTAAATATAGAACCATTTATCCAACTGTCCATCCAGAGCCTCTGGTTTATAGACTGGATACATCCTAAATATAAAACCATTTATCCAACTGTCCATCCAGAGCCTCTGGTTTATAGACCGGATACATCCTAAATATAGAACCATTTATCCAACTGTCCATCCAGAGCCTCTCGTTTATAGACCAGATATATCCTAAATATAGAGCCAGTTATCCAACTGTCCATCCAGAGCCTCTGGTTTATAGACCGGATTCATCCTAAATATAGAGCCATTTATCCAACTGTCCATCCAGAACCTCTGATTTATAGACCGGATACATCCTAAATATAGAGCCATTTATCCAACTGTTCATCCAGAGCCTCTGGTTTATAGACCGGATACATCCTAAATATAGAACCATTTATCCAACTGTCCACCCAGAGCTTCTGGTTTATAGACCTGATACATCCTAAATATAGAACCATTTATCCAACTGTCCATCCAGAGCCTCTGGTTTATAGACTGGATACATCCTAAATATAAAACCATTTATCCAACTGTCCATCCAGAGCCTCTGGTTTATAGACCGGATACATCCTAAATATAGAACCATTTATCCAACTGTCCATCCAGAGCCTCTGGTTTATAGACTGGATACATCCTAAATATAAAACCATTTATCCAACTGTCCATCCAGAGCCTCTGGTTTATAGACCGGATACATCCTAAATATAGAACCATTTATCCAACTGTCCATCCAGAGCCTCTGGTTTATAGACTGGATACATCCTAAATATAAAACCATTTATCCAACTGTCCATCCAGAGCCTCTGGTTTATAGACCGGATACATCCTAAATATAGAACCATTTATCCAACTGTCCATCCAGAGCCTCTCGTTTATAGACCAGATATATCCTAAATATAGAGCCAGTTATCCAACTGTCCATCCAGAGCCTCTGGTTTATAGACCGGATTCATCCTAAATATAGAGCCATTTATCCAACTGTCCATCCAGAACCTCTGATTTATAGACCGGATACATCCTAAATATAGAACCATTTATCCAACTGTCCATCCAGAACCTCTGATTTATAGACCGGATACATCCTAAATATAGAGCCATTTATCCAACTGTTCATCCAGAGCCTCTGGTTTATAGACCGGATACATCCTAAATATAGAACCATTTATCCAACTGTCCACCCAGAGCTTCTGGTTTATAGACCTGATACATCCTAAATATAGAGCCATTTATCCAACTGTCCATCCAGAGCCTCTGGTTTATAGACTGGATACATCCTAAATATAAAACCATTTATCCAACTGTCCATCCAGAGCCTCTGGTTTATAGACCGGATACATCCTAAATATAGAACCATTTATCCAACTGTCCATCCAGAGCCTCTCGTTTATAGACCAGGTATATCCTAAATATAGAACCGTTTATCCAACTGTCCATCCAGAGCCTCTGGTTTATAGACCAGATATATCCTAAATATAGAGCCAGTTATCCAACTGTCCATCCAGAGCCTCTGGTTTATACATTGGATTCATCCTAAATATAGAGCCATTTATCCAACTGTCCATCCAGAACCTCTGATTTATAGACCGGATACATCCTAAATATAGAGCCATTTATCCAACTGTCCATCCAGAGCCTCTGGTTTATAGACCGGATACATCCTAAATATAGAAATATTTATCCAACTGTCCATCCAGAGTCTCTGGTTTATAGACCTGATACAGCGTAAATATAGAGCCATTTATCCAACTGTCCATCCAGAGCCTCTGGTTTATAGACCGGATACATCCTAAATATAGAGCCATTTATCCAACTGTCCATCCAGAGCCTCTGGTTTATAGACTGGATACATCCTAAATATAGAGCCATTTATCCAACTGTTCATCCAGAGCCTCTCGTTTATAGACCAGATATATCCTAAATATAGAGCCAGTTATCCAACTGTCCATCCAGAGCCTCTGGTTTATACATTGGATTCATCCTAAATATAGAGCCATTTATCCAACTGTCCATCCAGAGCCTCTGGTTTATAGACCTGATACATCCTAAATATAGAGCCATTTATCCAACTGTCCATCCAGAGCCTCTGGTTTATAGACCGGATACATCCTAAATATAGAACCATTTATCCAACTGTCCATCCAGAGCCTCTGGTTTATAGACTGGATACATCCTAAATATAAAACCATTTATCCAACTGTCCATCCAGAGCCTCTGGTTTATAGACCGGATACATCCTAAATATAGAACCATTTATCCAACTGTCCATCCAGAGCCTCTGGTTTATAGACTGGATACATCCTAAATATAAAACCATTTATCCAACTGTCCATCCAGAGCCTCTGGTTTATAGACCGGATACATCCTAAATATAGAACCATTTATCCAACTGTCCATCCAGAGCCTCTCGTTTATAGACCAGATATATCCTAAATATAGAGCCAGTTATCCAACTGTCCATCCAGAGCCTCTGGTTTATAGACCGGATTCATCCTAAATATAGAGCCATTTATCCAACTGTCCATCCAGAACCTCTGATTTATAGACCGGATACATCCTAAATATAGAGCCATTTATCCAACTGTTCATCCAGAGCCTCTGGTTTATAGACCGGATACATCCTAAATATAGAACCATTTATCCAACTGTCCACCCAGAGCTTCTGGTTTATAGACCTGATACATCCTAAATATAGAACCATTTATCCAACTGTCCATCCAGAGCCTCTGGTTTATAGACTGGATACATCCTAAATATAAAACCATTTATCCAACTGTCCATCCAGAGCCTCTGGTTTATAGACCGGATACATCCTAAATATAGAACCATTTATCCAACTGTCCATCCAGAGCCTCTGGTTTATAGACTGGATACATCCTAAATATAAAACCATTTATCCAACTGTCCATCCAGAGCCTCTGGTTTATAGACCGGATACATCCTAAATATAGAACCATTTATCCAACTGTCCATCCAGAGCCTCTGGTTTATAGACTGGATACATCCTAAATATAAAACCATTTATCCAACTGTCCATCCAGAGCCTCTGGTTTATAGACCGGATACATCCTAAATATAGAACCATTTATCCAACTGTCCATCCAGAGCCTCTCGTTTATAGACCAGATATATCCTAAATATAGAGCCAGTTATCCAACTGTCCATCCAGAGCCTCTGGTTTATAGACCGGATTCATCCTAAATATAGAGCCATTTATCCAACTGTCCATCCAGAACCTCTGATTTATAGACCGGATACATCCTAAATATAGAACCATTTATCCAACTGTCCATCCAGAACCTCTGATTTATAGACCGGATACATCCTAAATATAGAGCCATTTATCCAACTGTTCATCCAGAGCCTCTGGTTTATAGACCGGATACATCCTAAATATAGAACCATTTATCCAACTGTCCACCCAGAGCTTCTGGTTTATAGACCTGATACATCCTAAATATAGAGCCATTTATCCAACTGTCCATCCAGAGCCTCTGGTTTATAGACTGGATACATCCTAAATATAAAACCATTTATCCAACTGTCCATCCAGAGCCTCTGGTTTATAGACCGGATACATCCTAAATATAGAACCATTTATCCAACTGTCCATCCAGAGCCTCTCGTTTATAGACCAGGTATATCCTAAATATAGAACCGTTTATCCAACTGTCCATCCAGAGCCTCTGGTTTATAGACCAGATATATCCTAAATATAGAGCCAGTTATCCAACTGTCCATCCAGAGCCTCTGGTTTATACATTGGATTCATCCTAAATATAGAGCCATTTATCCAACTGTCCATCCAGAACCTCTGATTTATAGACCGGATACATCCTAAATATAGAGCCATTTATCCAACTGTCCATCCAGAGCCTCTGTTTTATAGACCGGATACATCCTAAATATAGAACCATTTATCCAACTGTTCACCCAGAGCTTCTGGTTTATAGACCTGATACATCCTAAATATAGAGCCATTTATCCAACTGTCCATGCAGAGCCTCTGGTTTATAGACTGGATACATCCTAAATATAAAACCATTTATCCAACTGTCCATCCAGAGCCTCTGGTTTATAGACCGGATACATCCTCAATATAGAACCATTTATCCAACTGTCCATCCAGAGCCTCTGGTTTATAGACTGGATACATCCTAAATATAAAACCATTTATCCAACTGTCCATCCAGAGCCTCTGGTTTATAGACCGGATACATCCTAAATATAGAACCATTTATCCAACTGTCCATCCAGAGCCTCTTGTTTATAGACCAGGTATATCCTAAATATAGAGCCAGTTATCCAACTGTCCATCCAGAGCCTCTGGTTTATAGACCAGATATATCCTAAATATAGAGCCAGTTATCCAACTGTCCATCCAGAGCCTCTGGTTTATACATTGGATTCATCCTAAATATAGAGCCATTTATCCAACTGTCCATCCAGAACCTCTGATTTATAGACCGGATACATCCTAAATATAGAGCCATTTATCCAACTGTCCATCCAGAGCCTCTGGTTTATAGACCGGATACATCCTAAATATGGAACCATTTATCCAACTGTCCACCCAGAGCCTCTGGTTTATAGACCGGATACATCCTAAATATAGAACCATTTATCCAACTGTCCATCCAGAACCTCTGATTTATAGACCGGATACATCCTAAATATAGAGCCATTTATCCAACTGTCCACCCAGAGCCTCTGGTTTATAGACCAGATACATCCTAAATATAGAACCATTTATCCAACTGTCCATCCAGAACCTCTGATTTATAGACCGGATACATCCTAAATATAGAGCCATTTATCCAACTGTCCATCCAGAACCTCTGGTTTATAGACCTGATACATCCTAAATATAGAGCCATTTATCCAACTGTCCATGCAGAGCCTCTGGTTTATAGACTGGATACATCCTAAATATAAAACCATTTATCCAACTGTCCATCCAGAGCCTCTGGTTTATAGACCGGATACATCCTCAATATAGAACCATTTATCCAACTGTCCATCCAGAGCCTCTGGTTTATAGACTGGATACATCCTAAATATAAAACCATTTATCCAACTGTCCATCCAGAGCCTCTGGTTTATAGACCGGATACATCCTAAATATAGAACCATTTATCCAACTGTCCATCCAGAGCCTCTTGTTTATAGACCAGGTATATCCTAAATATAGAGCCAGTTATCCAACTGTCCATCCAGAGCCTCTGGTTTATAGACCAGATATATCCTAAATATAGAGCCAGTTATCCAACTGTCCATCCAGAGCCTCTGGTTTATACATTGGATTCATCCTAAATATAGAGCCATTTATCCAACTGTCCATCCAGAACCTCTGATTTATAGACCGGATACATCCTAAATATAGAGCCATTTATCCAACTGTCCATCCAGAACCTCTGGTTTATAGACCGGATACATCCTAAATATGGAACCATTTATCCAACTGTCCACCCAGAGCCTCTGGTTTATAGACCGGATACATCCTAAATATAGAGCCATTTATCCAACTGTCCATCCAGAACCTCTGATTTATAGACCGGATACATCCTAAATATAGAGCCATTTATCCAACTGTCCACCCAGAGCCTCTGGTTTATAGACCAGATACATCCTAAATATAGAACCATTTATCCAACTGTCCACCCAGAGCCTCTGGTTTAAAGACCGGATACATCCTAAATATAGAACCATTTATCCAACTGTTCATCCAGAGCCTCTGGTTTATAGACCGGATACATCCTAAATATAGAACCATTTATCCAACTGTCCATCCAGAATTTCTGGTTTATAGACCAGGTACTGTACAATTACAGGTCGAATGTGGTTCATTCATAAAAAATAGAGTGGTTCAGGAAAATACCACATTAAGGCCACTAGATGGAGCTAAGGATCATACTTATTTCCTATGATCCTCAGCACCATCTACTGGCCATAGTGCGGTATTTCCCTTGACCACTCCATTTTTATGAAGAATAGCATTCAACTTGTAGAGGAAGTAGAAAGGGAACAGAGAGATTTTGCCCCATTTGCACTCAATAAATGTAGCAGCAGCTTCTCTTCTGCAAATTTTTTAAACTTTTTAAATACACCCCATAATATGACAAGCAATGAGATATGTGAGAAAAAAGAACGGCAAAATATTTGTCCTTCCTGAAGTCCAATTAAAATGTTTCTTCTCACTTTTTTTTGCTTTTAGCAACCGCATAGTATCCTTCAACGACGACTGCTGGACAGCAACTTAACAAAGCTGAGGAGCAGCCGAACGACGTGGACACCGAAAAGTGACCACTCAGCTCAGAGCAACAAACAGAGCCATGGGAAGGGAGCCACGCCCCGGAGGAGCGAGGAGGACGACGCCCTCTATGTCTGGGGCCAGGTATGGCTTTTGCAATATATACAGCAGGAGGTAGCATACAGCATGTGTAATGTCAGTGCAGCAAAGGTGTGGGGAGACGGGGGGAAATTATTATGGGGAGGGGGGGGGCAGTGGGTGAGGGGTGTTTTACATTTATAAATGGATGAATATGAGACACACATACATAGATGTATTGCCTCAGCTTCATTGTTGTCATTTGTATCTTGCAGTGCGAAGGGAAGGAGATCAAAGTCAAGATTGACACCTCTTGTCAGCACAGCGTCATATCCTCCGTTTGTCTGGACAGATTGGGGTGAGTACGGCCAATGCTGGCCTTATAGTCATAGACAATGATATTTTTTAAATATTTCTTATATCATTACATACCTTATTTTATGCCCAGTGGTGTCATCACTGCTTCTCTGGGCTTCTCTATGCAATGCAAGCAGATCTTGGTAATGACTAAGCGCTAACATTTGCGCAAAGCGCGTCTACTTCTTTGTCCCCTGCTCCATCTGTCAACCACTACGTCTACCTATTTGTCCCCTGCTCCATCTGTCAACCACCACGTCTACCTCTTTGTCCCCTGCTCTATCTGTCAACCACTACGTCTACCTCTTTGTCCCCTGCTCCATCTGTCAACCACTACGTCTACCTCTTTGTCCCCTGCTCCATCTGTCAACCACTACGTCTACCTCTTTGTCCCCTGCTCCATCTGTCAACCACTACGTCTACCTCTTTGTCCCCTGCTCTATCTGTCAACCACTACGTCTACCTCTTTGTCCCCTGCTCCATCTGTCAACCACCACGTCTACCTCTTTGTCCCCTGCTCTATCTGTCAACCACTACGTCTACCTCTTTGTCCCCTGCTCCATCTGTCAACCACTACGTCTACCTCTTTGTCCCCTGCTCCATCTGTCAACCACTACGTCTACCTCTTTGTCCCCTGCTCTATCTGTCAACCACTACGTCTACCTCTTTGTCCCCTGCTCCATCTGTCAACCACCACGTCTACCTC
The DNA here is from genome assembly GCA_037952835.1 of Lithobates septentrionalis. Lineage (NCBI taxonomy): Eukaryota > Metazoa > Chordata > Amphibia > Anura > Ranidae > Lithobates > Lithobates septentrionalis. Next base: position 298,857 of record JBBDGP010002481.1, read on the forward strand.
TTTGTCCCCTGCTCTATCTGTCAACCACTACGTCTACCTCTTTGTCCCCTGCTCCATCTGTCAACCACTACGTCTACCTCTTTGTCCCCTGCTCCATCTGTCAACCACCACGTCTACCTCTTTGTCCCCTGCTCTATCTGTCAACCACTACGTCTACATCTTTGTCCCCTGCTCCATCTGTCAACCACTTGTCATATGAAGCTTCAATAAAAGGATTTTTGGAAGTGCAGCCGTCCGGAATTATTTCTTCAGCTGCAGATCTTGGCTGGTGGGAGGGGCCATCAGGGGGCTGTACATCCTTTCCTGAAAACATCCCAGCACCCCGGCCTCAGTACTCTTCTCAAGAGCCTTTGGTCCTGATGCAAGAAGTGGGAGGAATTATGCAAATATCAAAATGCCTTGATGGCCAGAGATCGGTCTTGAGGAGTGGGTGTTCCTAAGTAGGCTGCGTTTGCATAGGTACAGGGCTGCTGGTAGAAATCACGGGGCCCCTTATAGCATTCCAGATGGGGCCCCGCCCATCCCCACCTACAACCCCCCCCCCCCAGGTGCAGCCGAACAGCGTCACTGACTTTATCAGCCTATGCCCCCCCCAAAAAAAGTTCCTTCTCTGCTCCCACCTCCTGGGCCCCTCTGTTGATGTGATGGGGCCCAGGGAAAAGTAATTTATGCCCAGGTAAGCAAGGAGGAGAGGGGGTGTGGTCTAGTAAAATGAATTTATTAATTTAGGCAGAAATGAACAATAAAGCTGCCCCTGTTGTACTGGGCTCAGGCCTCATTAGCTAAACAGGACCCCCCCCCCCCCATTTAGCTGATGAGACCTGGGCCCAGTACAACAGGGGCAGTTGTACTGCCTTATCAGCGGCCCTGCATAGGTAATGCCCACATGAGCCTCAATGATTGAAAGAACTGATAGCCAAGGAATTAAAGGGGCGGGGCCAATGATGGTTAGCCTGTGGAGGAAAAGGGCTAGTTGCAAGGCTGACAGTTACAAATGTAGCAAAGTCCCTTAGGCCTAATGGTGACCTCCAGAGTTAGGGAGAGCTGACATCCTTCTGTGTAGAGGGGGTTACAAGGCATGGTGGGTGTAATGCAAGATTAACAGGAACAGGTAAGTGGATAGGCCTTAGGTTCCTGGCCTAGCAGCCCGGGGCAGCACAACACATGTCCACCCAGACAGCCATCCAGCCATCCAGGTGACACAGAACCCAGATCACCTGACTCCACCCAAATAAATAGGTTCTCCCAGCAGGCCAAGGGACCCAAGAAAATCCCTGCCCATTGGCTGAGACAGCCCATTCATTCCTAATCTGTCCTTGCTATGCCCTTGTCTTATCTAATGTCACCAGATACCCGGCCACCTAGTGACAGAAGAGAGAAGTGCAGCAATTCCAGAATTAGGGCAAAATCAAGTGACCTCCTAACAATTGGCCACGGCAAATATCGCTTGGCAACTAAATTTGATAGCAACCCTTCCTAAACATCAGGGTGCTACACAAACATGACTCCCGAAGGCTGAGACATGATGGGACTTGTAGTTCCGCAAAACAGCTGGAGGGCCACAGGTTGAACAGCCATAAGCTAGATCAGGGGGTCGCCAAACGTTTTAAACAAGGGACTAGTTTACTGTCCTTCAAACTTTAGGGGGGCGGATTGCGGCCAGTGGGGGTAGAAATGTCCTGTGCCCAGCATACGTGAGAAAGAAACATGGCGGCAGGGTTGATGGTCAGCAGGAGCATTGCCCCATCATTGGGATTAGTGGGAGGAATAGTACACCATCATTGGTATCACGAGAAGAAATAGTGCCCCATAGTAGTTTTCAGTGGGAGGAATAGTGCCTCAAGAACCAGATAATGGCTAGAAAAGGGACACATCTGGACCTCGGGCCGCAGTTTGGAGTCCCCTGGGCTGGATGATGCTGGACGTCCTCCAGCCAGGAAATGAGGGCGGGGCTCTGTCTGACTGGCTGCAGCTTCTTATGCACATTGTAAGAAGCTCACTATTTGCAGTGAAATCAGAGGAAGCCATTTCAACCCAGTAGAGGAGTCGGAAGACTTAAGAGGGGGGCTGGTGGGGGGATGCAAGTGTTTTTTTATATCTTTTCTTATAATATTTTATTTTCAAGTTGTTACATTATGGCAGAAGGTTACAAAAAAAAATGATACCAGGCAGATGGCATGGCAGCGAATTCGACGGCCACACCAGCTACATTGTGGCGCCACGTCGTCGTTTTCCTGAAAGTTCCAAATCGGCAGGAAGGACGGAATGTTATCACGACGGGTCGGGTCTGGCGGGCAGCCGGATTCACCAGAATATCCGCCGCACGCTGCGATTCGGTAATTTATGCTGAGCCGCGCCGCACGCCTGGCAGAATGAGGTCAGCGCACAATTGGCAGACTCGTTAATATGCCGGGGCAGAATGTTTTTACCCAACAATACAAAGAATCCAGATTACAGCGGCTCAGCGGCGGCTGGTGACATGACGATTATATCTGTGTCTTTTTTTTAATCTTTCCGCCCGGATTATTGTGCCCGTCCCTCAGTGTCACAGGCACACTGGCATCGGCTTAAAGGGGGACTACAGCGGGCATTCATTTCAGGGCTCGTTTCTTACATTTTTATTGTGAAGTTGAACCTAAAAATAATTTTTCCTGATTTGTTTGCTGTTCCATATTTTTGGTAGCAACATTTGATCTACAGATTGTATAACTAGCAACTCTCTGTATATCGGTCACCGCAAACTACATCCTTTTTTTAAATAATCGTCGTTTTAGAGTTTTAACCCCCCGCTAGCGGCCGAAAAGGGGTTCAATCCGCCGGCAAAACACCGCTGCAGCGGTGCTTTGCCGGCGGTATGGCGGCGCTGCCCCATTGTTTTCAATGGGCAGGGGCGGTGGAGGAGAAGTGGGGGAGCGATGTATTCACCGCTCCTCCATCGCTGCAAAGAAGCTGTTGGCAGGACTTTTTGTGACGCCCTGCCAGCACAGCGCCCCAGTGTGGAAGCACTCGGGCTTTCACACTGGGTTTGCAGCTGAGGCTTTTTTCAGGCGCTATTTTTAGCCCTGTAGCACCTGAAAAACGCCTCCAGTGTGAAAGGGGTCTTATAGTGAAAAAAAAAAAAATGCCGTGGTGATCAAATACCACCAAAAGAAAGCTCTATTTGTGGGAGAAAAATGACATTTTATTTGGGTACAGCGTGGCATGACCACGCAAGTGTCAATTAAAAGCCTCTTCCAGAACCAGCTTGCTATGTGATCACCCGAGCCGAGTCCATTCACCCCCCTCTCTCTTCTGATTCGCTAGCTGACTTTGATTGACAGCAGAGGCAGCCAATGGCGCCACTGCTGTATCTCAGCCAGTCAGAAGGGAGAATCTCGGATGGCTGAGACACTCGTGGACATAGCTGGACAGAGAGGGACCTCAAGTAAGTGTTAAGGGGGCTGCTGCACACAGAAGGCTTTTTATATAATGCATTAAGATAAAAAAACGTTCTGGCTTTACAACCCCTTATTATTGTTTATAAACATTGATCAGGCAGGAGATATAGAGATACAAAGTAATATTGTTTATAAACATTGTTCAGACAGGCGCTAGAGAGATACAAAGTAACATTGTTTATAAACATTGATCAGACAGGAGATAGAGGGTTACAAAATAACATTGTTTATAAGCATTGATCAGACAGGAAATAGAGAGATACAAAGTTACACTGTTTATAAACATTGATCAGACAGGAAATAGAGAGATACAAAGTTACACTGTTTATAAACATTGATCAGACAGGAGATAGAGAGATACAAAGTAATATTGTTTATAAACATTGTTCAGACAGGCGCTAGAGAGATACAAAGTAACATTGTTTATAAACATTAATCAGACGAGAGATACAAAGTAACATTGTTTATAAACATTGTTCAGACAGGCGCTAGAGAGATACAAAGTAACATTGTTTATAAACATTAATCAGACGAGAGATAGAGAGATACAAAGTAACATTGTTTATAAACATTGTTCATACAGGCGCTAGAGAGATACAAAGTAACATTGTTTATAAACATTGATCAGACAGGAGATAGAGGGTTACAAAATAACATTGTTTATAAGCATTGATCAGACAGGAAATAGAGAGATACAAAGTTACACTGTTTATAAACATTGATCAGACAGGAGATAGAGAGATACAAAGTAATATTGTTTATAAACATTGTTCAGACAGGCGCTAGAGAGATACAAAGTAACATTGTTTATAAACATTAATCAGACGAGAGATACAAAGTAACATTGTTTATAAACATTGTTCAGACAGGCACTAGAGAGATACAAAGTAACATTGTTTATAAACATTAATCAGACGAGAGATAGAGAGATACAAAGTAACATTGTTTATAAACATTGTTCAGACAGGCGCTAGAGAGATACAAAGTAACATTGTTTATAAACATTAATCAGATGAGAGAGAGAGATACAAAGTAACATTGTTTATAAACCTTGTTCAGACAGGAGATAGAGAGATACAAACTAACATTGTTTATAAACATTGATCAGACAGGAAATAGAGAGATACAAAGTTACACTGTTTATAAACATTGTTCAGACAGGAAATAGAACGTTACAAAGTAACATTGTTTATAAGCATTGATCAGACAGGAAATAGAGAGATACAAAGTAACATTTTTTATAAACATTGATCAGACGGAAGATAGAGAGATACAAAGTAACATTTTTTATAAACATTGATCAGACAGGAGATAGAGAGATACAAAGTAACATTGTTTATAAACATTGATCAGACAGGAGATAGATACAAAGTAACATTGTTTATAAACATTGATCAGATGGGAGATAGAGAGGTATCACAGTATACAGAAAAAGTATAATTTTTCAGAAAAGTAGTACTAAAAAAACTTTCTTCAGCTCCAGTCAGTGACTTTTGTAAGGCTGAGATGATGTAATCAGTCTGCTGCAGGCATGAGGAAGCATTTCTTCAGTCCTCACTCTCCCAGTGATCAGATGTCAATGTTGTTTTCAATTGTCAACTTTGTAGAGAATCATGTCACGAGATGAAAGACTGCCGCAAGGGCTGATGTGCGTCAGACATTTGTGAACACAGCCAAGAACTGAAAGGGTGGTGCAGGAATTATGGGATTGATGGCTTTCTCTGCAGTGTTATATAATCTCCTTCTTCCTGTTTCTGTAGACTGAAGGAACATTTCAGGTTCTACAAGAATGAAGAGGACAGCATCAATCTGCCATATAACATGAAGATCCTCGGACAGATAGACCACATGCCGGTCACACTGGGCAACATTGCTGTGGAGTCCAGCGCGGTCGTCATAGGTTAGTGTCAGAGATTAAAGGGTACCTGTCATTGATACACAATGGGGAAGTACATTATTCAGACTGGAATGGTGTTTGGGAGAATCTGGACCAGCCTCTCTCAATCTGTTTAACATGGAGGAACCCCTAAAAAATGTTCAGCTCTGAAGAACCCCTGTGAATAATTTTTCTATCTACAATTCATGATACATAAAAAAAATAATGGCCAGAAAAAAAATGCTATAGTACTCCCTCGTTTTGGTGATCAGTATAGAAGTGTCTTACATGGTGATCATTCTGAAGAATGTTCCTCAGTGGTGGTCCATGTGAAGAATGGTTCTTACCCTGGTGGTCTTTGGAAAGAATATTCCTTACACTTGTTGCCATTATGAAGAAAGTGCCTTACACTGGTGGCCATTGGAAAGAATGTTCCTTATACTGGTGGCAATTTTGAAGAATGTTTCTTACATGGTGATCATTCGCAAGAATGTTCCTCAGTGGTGGTCCATGTGAAGAATGGTTCTTACCCTGGTGGTCTTTGGAAAGAATGTTCCTTACACTGGTTGCTATTATGAAGAATGTTCCTTACACTGGTGGCCAATATGAAGAAAGTTCTGTAAATGTGAGGCCATTGGAAAGAATGTTCCTTATACTGGTGGCCCTTATGAATAATGTTCTGTACAATGGTGGTCACTATGAAAAATGTTCTGCACATTGGAGGCCATTGGAAAGAATGTTCCTCATACTGGTGGTCATTATAAAGAATATTCCTTACATTGGTGGCCATTATGAAGAATGATCTGTACATAGGTGGCCAATGGAAAGAATTTTCCTTACACTGGTGGCCATTATGAAGAATGTTCTGTACATTGGTGGCCATTGGAAAGAATGTTCCTTATACTAGTAGCCATTATAAAGAATGTTCTGTACATAGGTGGCCAATGGAAAGAATTTTCCTTACACTGGTGGCCATTATAAAGAATGTTCTGCACATTGGTGGCCAGTGGAAAGAATGTTCCTTATACTGGTGGTCATTAGAAACATTGGTGGCCATTATGAACAATGTCTTGTACGTTGGCGGCCATTGGAAAGAATGTTCCTTACACCTGTGGCCATTATGAAGAATGTTCTGTACATTGGAGGCCATTGGAAAGAATGTTCCTTATACTGGTGGTCATTAGAAAGAATGTTCCTAACATTGGTGGCCATTAGGGATGAGCTTCGTGTTCGAGTCGAACCCATGTTCGACTCGAACATCGGCTGTTCGACCGTCCGTCGAATTGCGAACGTTATGGGCCGTTCGCGCCAAATTCGTGTGGCGCGTCACGGCCCATAATTCACTGCGGCATCGCAGTGCATTGCTGGCTGATGATTGGCCAAGCATGCACTATGACCCGCATGCTTGGCCAATCACAGCGCCGTCAGTAGAGAGAGCTGTAATTGGCCAAAGCCAGGGTGGCTTTGGCCAATTATGGCTCAGGGGATTTAGTACACGCCCCACACTATATAAGGCCGCCTGCACGGCGGCCCTGTGTAGTGTGTTCCGGTGTGCTGATAGAGAGAGAGACAAACAGTGTCATTTGATTTGAGAGCTAGATTAGGCTAGATCTGTTCCTGCTCTTTACATTTAGTGCAGTGCGTCCTGCTCACAGTGTTCAGCTAGATCTGTTCCTGCTCTTTACATTTAGTGCAGTGCGTCCTGCTCACAGTGTTCAGCTAGATCCGTTCCTGCTATTTACATTTAGTGCAGTGCGTCCTGCTCACAGTGTTCAGCTAGATCTGTTCCTGCTATTTACATTTAGTGCAGTCAGTGCGTCCTGCTCACAGTGTTCAGCTAGATCTGTTCCTGCTATTTACATTTAGTGCAGTGCGTCCTGCTCACAGTGTTCAGCTAGATCTGTTCCTGCTATTTACATTTAGTGCAGTCAGTGCGTCCTGCTCACAGTGTTCAGCTAGATCCGTTCCTGCTATTTACATTTAGTGCAGTCAGTGCGTCCTGCTCACAGTGTTCAGCTAGATCCGTTCCTGCTATTTACATTTAGTGCAGTCAGTGCGTCCTGCTCACAGTGTTCAGCTAGATCTGTTCCTGCTATTTACATTTAGTGCAGTGCGTCCTGCTCACAGTGTTCAGCTAGATCCGTTCCTGCTATTTACATTTAGTGCAGTGCGTCCTGCTCACAGTGTTCAGCTAGATCCGTTCCTGCTATTTACATTTAGTGCAGTGCGTCCTGCTCACAGTGTTCAGCTAGATCCGTTCCTGCTATTTACATTTAGTGCAGTCAGTGCGTCCTGCTCACAGTGTTCAGCTAGATCCGTTCCTGTTATTTACATTTAGTGCAGTGCGTCCTGCTCACAGTGTTCAGCTAGATCCGTTCCTGCTATTTACATTTAGTGCAGTGCGTCCTGCTCACAGTGTTCAGCTAGATCCGTTCCTGTTATCTTCCTACTGACAGGCAGGCTTGTCTGGTTACAGTATATAAAGCTACCTGAAGAAAATTACAGGTGTTCTATCCCAGCTTAGTGCAGCTACAGGCCATTAGTATGTCTGGAAGGCCAAGAAGGAGAGGCAGACAGTCACAAGCCAATAAGAGAGGGCAAGCAGGCTCTGTGTCTAGTGCTGGTCGTGGAGACGGTGCATCCTCATCAGCACGTGGCCATGGGACACGCTTGGCCTTTTTTTCGGCAGCTGGCCGTGTTGAGCCGCAACATGCGGAAGACTTGGTCGAGTGGATGACCAAGCCGTCCTCATCCTCCTCATCCTCTCTCACCCAGGGTGCTTTGTCTGGCAAAGCAGCGGCCTCTTCCCTCAGCTCAATGTCATCAGTGACTCCTTCCCTAGCTCCACCATGTCCTCCTGAGGATTCCCTCAAACTGTTTGACCACAGTGTTGGGTACATGCTCCAGGAGGATGCCCAGCGTTTGGAAGGCTCTGATGATGATACTGAGCTTGATGAAGGCAATAACATGAGCACGGACAGAGGGGGTGCCCAAGAAGGACAGCAATCTGGCAGTCATGCTCCCCCTGCTGCAGCATACTGCCAGGTTTGCTCCAGTGATGAGGAGGGAGGGGATGATGAGGTCACTGACTCAACGTGGGTGCCTGATAGGAGAGAGGAGGAGGAGGAGGAGGAGGAGGAGGAGGAGGAGGCTGCACATCACCAACGAGGCAGGATGCCCTCCAGGGGCCAGCCTAAGGGCAGCACATTGACTGCATCACACCCCAAAGCTCCACATGTGCAGGGCGCTGCAGTCTCTGCGCGTTATTTAAAAAGTTCTTTGGTGTGGGCCTTTTTTGAGACGAGTGCATCAGATCGCACCGCTGCTATTTGCAACATATGTCTCAAGCGTATCTCGCGTGGCCAAAACATCTCCCGCTTGGGTACCACATGCTTGACCAGACATATGTTGACCTGCCATGCAGTTCGTTGGCAAGCGTATCTAAAAGACCCACACCAAAGAACAAAGAGGATCTCTCCTTGCTCCTCATCAGCTGAGATTTCCAACCCCACTAGACCTCCAGTCCTCCGGGAGACCTGCAGTGAGAGGAATGAAGGTGTAGAATTAGGTGTGTCACAGCCAAGTACTAGTGGGCAATCTGCTTTTGGTACACCGACGTCAGATTGTACCAGGCAAATTTCCCTGCCCCAGCTGCTGCACCGCCGAAAGAAGTTTGCTCCCAGCCATCCACATGCCCAGCGGTTGAATGCTAGCTTGGCAAAATTGCTAGCACTTCAACTGCTGCCTTTTCAGTTGGTAGACTCTGCCCCCTTCCGTGAGTTTGTGGAATGTGCGGTACCTCAGTGGCAGGTAACCAAACGCCACTTTTTCTCACGGAAGGCGATTCCGGCTCTCTACCGGCATGTGGAAGGCAATGTCCATGCCTCGCTGGACAGGGCGGTCAGCGGTAAGGTGCATATTACCGCTGACTCATGGTCCAGCAGGCATGGACAGGGACGTTACCTAAGTTTCACGGCGCATTGGGTGACTCTGCTGGCAGCTGGGAAGGATGCAGGACAAGGTGCAGTAGTGTTGGAGGTTGTTCCGCCACCACGCCTCCAAAATGCTGATTGTGACACACCTCTCTCCTCCACCCCCTCCTCTTCTTCTTCCTCCATGGCCTCTTCCTCGGAACCAGCGGTGCTCCGTAGGCGTTCAAGGGGCTACGCAAGTACGCAGGCCAAAAGATGCCATGCGGTGCTTGAGCTGGTGTGCTTGGGGGACAGGAGCCACACTGGGGCAGAGGTTCTGTCAGCTCTGCAGGGGCAGGTTCAGAGGTGGTTGACGCCACGCCAACTTAAGGCAGGAATGGTGGTTTGCGACAATGGCACCAACCTCCTCTCTGCCCTCCGACAGGGACAACTGACCCATGTGCCCTGTTTGGCTCACGTCCTTAACTTGGTGGTGCAGCGGTTCTTGGGCAGGTACCCGGGCTTACAGGATGTCCTGAGGCAGGCCAGGAAAGTCTGTGTGCATTTCCGCCGGTCATATAATGCCAGTGCTCGGCTGACGGACCTCCAAAAGGAGTTTAACCTGCCCAAGAACCGCCTAATCTGTGACATGCCCACCAGGTGGAACTCGACATTGGCCATGCTGCAGCGGCTGCACACGCAGCAGAGGGCCATAAATGAGTACCTGTGCGACTATGGCACCAGGACAGGGTCAGGGGACCTTGGTTTTTTTTCCCCACGCCAGTGGGCCATGATCAGGGATGCATGCACTGTCCTGTCACCATTCGAGGAGGCCACGAGGATGGTGAGCACTGACAGTGCATGCATCAGTGACACTGTCCCCCTTGTCCACCTGTTGGAGCACACGCTGCGTGGAATAATGGACAGGGCACTTGAGGCAGAACAGAGGCAGGAAGAGGAGGACTTCCTTAGCTCTCAAGGCCCCCTTTATCCAGACAGTGTTCCTGCGTGCCCGCCGATCACACAGGAAGAGGACGAGGAGGAGGAGGAGGAGGAGGAGGAAGATTGTGTCAGTATGGAGGTGGAGCCTGGCACTCAGCATCAGCAGTCTTTAAGGGATCAGTCCCAAGGAACACATGGACTTGTACGTGGCTGGGAGGAGGTGGCTGCGGACGTTGTTGTCCTTAGTGACCCAGAGGACTCCGGACCGAATGCCTCAGCAAACCTACGCTGCATGGCCTCCCTGATCCTGCAAAGCCTGCGTAAGGATCCTCGTATTCGTGGTATCAAGGAGAAGGACCAATACTGGCTGGCAACCCTCCTTGATCCACGTTACAAGGGTAAGGTTGCGGACCTTATCTTGCCATCGCAGAGGGAGCAGAGGATGAAACATCTTCGGGAGGCCTTGCAGAAAGGTCTGTGCAACGCGTTCCCAGAGACTGGGAGGTTACAAACTCCTGTTTCTGGACAACGTGTTGCTGAGGCTTCGGTCAGTCAAAGAAGGAGCGGTGGAGAAGGTGGCCGTCTGACCGATGCGTTCAGACAATTTTTTGGTCCGCAGCCCCAAGGTATGATCGGTTCCAGCAACCATCGCCAGCGTCTGTTTTACATGGTGCAGGAATACCTAGGGGCAAGATCAGACTTGGACACCTTTCCCACCGAAAATCCTCTGGGTTACTGGGTCTTGAGGATGGATCACTGGCCAGAGCTTGCACAGTATGCAATTGAGCTACTGGCCTGTCCTGCATCCAGCGTTCTTTCGGAACGCACATTCAGTGCTGCTGGAGGCGTGGTAACCGATCACAGGGTGCGTCTGTCCACTGACTCGGTCGATCGGCTGACCTTCATAAAAATGAATCAGTCTTGGATCACCACCAGCTACCAAGCACCTGATGCTGATGTAACTGAATAATTTTTTTCAGATCCCTTCAAAGACTGCCTATGCTGATGCTGAGTGACTATCCCTGAGTAATTATCCTCTTCCTCCTCAATCATCACGCTGATAGCTTGTAAGAACATTTTTGGTTCTGGGCGCCACCACCAGTGCCTAAGGCACAATTTTTCAGCCCCTGTATAACAGGGGCGTGTAATTACAATGTTTGATGTAATACTTTGCAGCAGGGCTCGTTCCTGCATTCCAACTAGAGTGTCTGTGAGGGGTTGCAGTGTTGTGGCACCAGCACCAGTGCCTAAGGCCCAATTTTTCTGCCCCTGTCTAACAGGGGCGTGTAATTACAATTTTTGATGCAATACTTTGCAGCAGGGCTCGTTCCTGCGTTCCAACTAGAGTGTCTGTGAGGGGTTGCAGTGTTGTGGCACCAGCACCAGTGCCTAAGGCCCAATTTTTCTGCCCCTGTCTAACAGGGGCGTGTAATTACAATTTTTGATGCAATACTTTGCAGCAGGGTTCGTTCCTGCGTTCCAACTAGAGTGTCTGTGAGGGGTTGCAGTGTTGTGGCACCAGCACCAGTGCCTAAGGCCCAATTTTTCTGCCCCTGTCTAACAGGGGCGTGTAATTACAATTTTTGATGCAATACTTTGCAGCAGGGCTCGTTCCTGCGTTCCAACTAGAGTGTCTGTGAGGGGTTGCAGTGTTGTGGCACCAGCACCAGTGCCTAAGGCCCAATTTTTCTGCCCCTGTCTAACAGGGGCGTGTAATTACAATTTTTGATGCAATACTTTGCAGCAGGGCTCGTTCCTGCGTTCCAACTAGAGTGTCTGTGAGGGGTTGCAGTGTTGTGGCACCAGCACCAGTGCCTAAGGCCTAATTTTTCAGCTCCTGTTCAACAGGGGCATGTAATTACAATTCTTGATCTAATATTTCACAGCAGGGCCCTGTGAGGGCTTACAGTGTTTTGGCCACAGCAACACCTAAGGCCCTAATTTCTGCTGAGTATATAGGGCAGGACCCTACTTTCAAACATCTAACTTACAAACGACTCCTACTTGCAAACGGAAGGAGACAACAGGAAGTGAGATGAAATCTACCCCTAGGAAGGGAAATTCTCTCATGTAAGAGTTAATATGGGAAAACAATTTCTCCTTTCCACTGATGCTTTCCAATCCTTGTTCCACAAAAAAACCCAAATTTTCAAAAAACATTTTTCATTGGGACAAAAAAGTGAGGTGAAATCTTCTGAAGAGGAGGAAAGACGCAAAACAAATGTCACAGGGGTGATAACCCTTCCCTATGTTTTCCAAAAAGCTTAGAAAAGATTTTTTGGCTGGAGCTAAACACGTTAAAAATGTTCAAAATTACAAACAGATTCTACTTAACAACAAACCTACAGTCCCTGTCTTGTTTGCACCGCCTGTATACTGCTGTTCAGAGTATATAGGGACCTTTCCTTATTTTAATTTGGGTGCGGGGTTCCCCTTAATATCCATACAAGACCCAAAGGGCCTGGTAATGGACTGGGGGGTACCCATGCCGTTTGTCTCACTGATTTTCATCCATATTGCCATGACCCGACATGACATTAAACCCGCAAGCAGTTTTAAATGAGATTTTTTCCTTTAAAAATGACATTTGGTGCAGGGACTGTTCTAAACATGGGAAACACGCGTCACTTTACAGGCATACTATAGACACCCCCCAGGTACGATATTTAAAGGAATATTTCACTTTTTTTTTTTTACTTTAAGCATCATTAAAATCACTGCTCCCGAAAAAACGGCCGTTTTTAAAAGTTTTTTTTGCATTGATACATGTCCCCTGGGGCAGGACCCGGGTCCCCACACCCTTTTTAGGACAATACCATGCAAATTAGCCTTTAAAATGAGCACTTTTGATTTCGAACGTTCGAGTCCCATAGACGTCAATGGGGTTCTAACGTTCGTGCGAACTTGCGGTCCGTTCGCGGGTTCTGGTGCGAACCGAACCGGGGGGTGTTCGGCTCATCCCTAGTGGCCATTATGAACAATGTCTTGTACGTTGGCAGCCATTGGAAAGAATGTTCCTTACACCTGTGGTCATTATGAAGAATGTTTCCTACATTGGTGGTCATTATGAAGTTTGTTCCTTACACTGGTGGTCATTCCGAACAATGTTCCTTACATTGGTGGTCAGTAGAGAAGTTCCCACCTAGTACACTGGTGATCATTGGGAAGAAAGTTCCTTACTCTAGTGGTTAGGGACCAGTATAGTTAAAAAGGGTATTAGTGTTAGTCATAATTTATCTGAGCGGCAGAAATTGCTTATTGATCCCCTAGAAACCTCTGGAGGAATCTTTGGGTTCTATGGAACACTTATTGAGAGTGGCTGATCTGGACTATCCATTTATTATGAAATAGGGACATTTGAGGTCCCTTTTCCATGAGATTTTTTTGTAAAGTCTGTTCCCACCAATAGGTTGTATTGAAGTGTGTTAAAAAAAAAAAAAACAATGCTATTTTTGGGTGGTATTTCAATGTTTGCCATTCAAGTCAATTCTTTCACGAAAGTTCTGATGGAAATTCGTTTTTCTTTTCTTTTTTTTTTTTTTTGCATCCTGTGTGGGTGTATGAGCAGGGGAGATGGAGATTAGGAGTACCTGTCTTTTACAAAAAGGGAGTGTGTGGGCTAGATCTATAGTCTCAACTACAAGTCAGATCGCTGTAATTGGTGACAGGTACACTTAATGTGCTAAGAGCAGATTGTTTCTATGTTTCTATAATCACCTCTTAGTACTGACCACAAACAATTTACCAAAAGCAGAAGAAATTGAATCTAAAATCTAAGATGTAATCATGAAGAAAAGGAGGTTCTTATGATCGATGTCATCCACCCCTGTAATATTCCCTTAGATACCGCAATTCTTTGTCTTTGCAATTCCAAATGAAATACCATAAATCCATGTATAGTGATGGATTCTATAAATGAGGGGGTGGGTAAAGTGGTACTGAGCATTGGGTCAGTTAGATTGTAAGCTCTGGAATAAAAACTAAATACACCTTTCTTCTCCTCCTCCCCCCAGATGACAACGAGCGTATCGCTTTTCTGGGTCTCCAGGCTTTGCAACATTTGAAGGTAAGGCATCTACAATTCTGTACTAACCACCAATATCTAGAGGTCACTATGGTCCATATCTAGAGGTCACCATGGTCCATATCTAGAGGTCACAATGGTCCATATCTAGAGGTCACAATGGTCCATATCTAGAGGTCACAATGGTCCATATCTGGAGGTCACCATGATCAATAGCTAGAGGTCACCATGGTCCATATCTGGAGGTCACCATGGTCCATATCTGGAGGTCACCATGGTCCATATCTGGAGATTACCATGGTCCATATCTGGAGTTCACCATGGTCCATATCTGGAGATTACCATGGTCCATATCTGGAGGTCACCATGGTCCATATCTGGAGATTACCATGGTCCATATCTGGAGGTCACCATGGTCCATATCTGGAGGTCACCATGGTCCATATCTGGAGGTCGCCATGGCCCATATCTGGTGGTCGCCATGGCCCATATCTGGTGGTCACCATGAACCATATCTGGTGATCACCATGGTCCATATCTAGAGGTCACCATAGTCCATATCTAGAGGTCACCATAGTCCATATCTAGAGGCCACCATTGTCCATATCTGGAGGCCACCATGGTCCATATCTGGAGGCCACCATGGTCCATATCTGGTGGTCACCATGAACCATATCTGGTGATCACCATGGTCCATATCTAGAGGTCACCATAGTCCATATCTAGAGGTCACCATAGTCCATATCTAGAGGCCACCATTGTCCATATCTGGAGGCCACCATGGTCCATATCTGGAGGCCACCATGGTCCATATCTGGAGGCCACCATGGTCCATACCTGGAGGTCATCATGGTCCATACCTGGAGGTCATCATGGTCCATATCTGAAGGTCACCATGGTCCATATCTAGAGGTCACCATGGTCCATATCTAGAGGTCACCATGGTCCATATCTAGAGGTCACCATGGTCTATATCTGCAGGTCACCATGGTCCATATCTAGAGGTCACCATGGTCAATATCTGGAGGTCACTATGGTCCATATCTAGAGGTCACAATGGTCCATATCTGGAGGTCACCATGATCAATAGCTAGAGGTCACCATGGTCCATATCTGGAGGTCACCATGGTCCATATCTGGAGGTCACCATGGTCCATATCTGGAGATTACCATGGTCCATATCTGGAGGTCACCATGGTCCATATCTGGAGATTACCATGGTCCATATCTGGAGGTCACCATGGTCCATATCTGGAGATTACCATGGTCCATATCTGGAGGTCACCATGGTCCATATCTGGAGGTCACCATGGTCCATATCTGGAGGTCGCCATGGCCCATATCTGGTGGTCGCCATGGCCCATATCTGGTGGTCACCATGAACCATATCTGGTGATCACCATGGTCCATATCTAGAGGTCACCATAGTCCATATCTAGAGGTCACCATAGTCCATATCTAGAGGCCACCATTGTCCATATCTGGAGGCCACCATGGTCCATATCTGGAGGCCACCATGGTCCATATCTGGTGGTCACCATGAACCATATCTGGTGATCACCATGGTCCATATCTAGAGGTCACCATAGTCCATATCTAGAGGTCACCATAGTCCATATCTAGAGGCCACCATTGTCCATATCTGGAGGCCACCATGGTCCATATCTGGAGGCCACCATGGTCCATATCTGGAGGCCACCATGGTCAATACCTGGAGGTCATCATGGTCCATATCTGAAGGTCACCATGGTCCATATCTAGAGGTCACCATGGTCCATATCTAGAGGTCACCATGGTCCATATCTAGAGGTCACCATGGTCTATATCTGCAGGTCACCATGGTCCATATCTAGAGGTCACCATGGTCCATATCTGGAGGCCACCATGGTCCATATCTGGAGATTACCATGGTCCATATCTGGAGTTCACCATGGTCCATATCTGGAGATTACCATGGTCCATATCTGGAGGTCACCATGGTCCATATCTGGAGATTACCATGGTCCATATCTGGAGGTCACCATGGTCCATATCTGGAGGTCACCATGGTCCATATCTGGAGGTCGCCATGGCCCATATCTGGTGGTCGCCATGGCCCATATCTGGTGGTCACCATGAACCATATCTGGTGATCACCATGGTCCATATCTAGAGGTCACCATAGTCCATATCTAGAGGTCACCATAGTCCATATCTAGAGGCCACCATTGTCCATATCTGGAGGCCACCATGGTCCATATCTGGAGGCCACCATGGTCCATATCTGGTGGTCACCATGAACCATATCTGGTGATCACCATGGTCCATATCTAGAGGTCACCATAGTCCATATCTAGAGGTCACCATAGTCCATATCTAGAGGCCACCATTGTCCATATCTGGAGGCCACCATTGTCCATATCTGGAGGCCACCATGGTCCATATCTGGAGGCCACCATGGTCCATATCTGGAGGCCACCATGGTCCATACCTGGAGGTCATCATGGTCCATATCTGAAGGTCACCATGGTCCATATCTAGAGGTCACCATGGTCCATATCTAGAGGTCACCATGGTCCATATCTAGAGGTCACCATGGTCTATATCTGCAGGTCACCATGGTCCATATCTAGAGGTCACCATGGTCAATATCTGGAGGTCACTATGGTCCATATCTAGAGGTCACAATGGTCCATATCTGGAGGTCACCATGATCAATAGCTAGAGGTCACCATGGTCCATATCTGGAGGTCACCATGGTCCATATCTGGAGGTCACCATGGTCCATATCTGGAGATTACCATGGTCCATATCTGGAGGTCACCATGGTCCATATCTGGAGATTACCATGGTCCATATCTGGAGGTCACCATGGTCCATATCTGGAGATTACCATGGTCCATATCTGGAGGTCACCATGGTCCATATCTGGAGGTCACCATGGTCCATATCTGGAGGTCGCCATGGCCCATATCTGGTGGTCGCCATGGCCCATATCTGGTGGTCACCATGAACCATATCTGGTGATCACCATGGTCCATATCTAGAGGTCACCATAGTCCATATCTAGAGGTCACCATAGTCCATATCTAGAGGCCACCATTGTCCATATCTGGAGGCCACCATGGTCCATATCTGGAGGCCACCATGGTCCATATCTGGTGGTCACCATGAACCATATCTGGTGATCACCATGGTCCATATCTAGAGGTCACCATAGTCCATATCTAGAGGTCACCATAGTCCATATCTAGAGGCCACCATTGTCCATATCTGGAGGCCACCATGGTCCATATCTGGAGGCCACCATGGTCCATATCTGGAGGCCACCATGGTCAATACCTGGAGGTCATCATGGTCCATATCTGAAGGTCACCATGGTCCATATCTAGAGGTCACCATGGTCCATATCTAGAGGTCACCATGGTCCATATCTAGAGGTCACCATGGTCTATATCTGCAGGTCACCATGGTCCATATCTAGAGGTCACCATGGTCCATATCTGGAGGCCACCATGGTCCATATCTAGAGGTCACCATGGTCCATATCTAGAGGTCACCATGGTCCATATCTGGTGGTCACACCATGATCCATATCTGGAGGTCACCATGGTCCATATCTGGAGGATGGGGGACAGCACATGAGGTGGCCAATGTACCTAAACAAATACTGCTGACGCCTGAGGCCTTTTTATTATTTACAGTTTTGTACTAAAGCCATAAAATATAAGAATATAATATGCCGAGCCTTATCTTGTACTATGTATACATGTCTAATATCCTGAGCCTTATCTGGGACTTACCTGGTACTGTGGTGGAAATACAGTACATAGATGTCCCTGGTGCCGTGTCTAATATACATCACTAACACTGGCACCCTGATTAATATACATAGCTCTCTGTGGTGCCCTGTCTAATATAAATGATCTTATACACCATGTCTAGGGTGCTTAACCTTCTCCAGGGCTGTATCTAATGTACGGAGCCTCTGCTACCATTACTGAATTACACAATACATTGCACAGCCCTATGTGTTGTCATTATAACTATGAAAACCTTTCCTGCGTTGCTCATTTGTTTCTAAGTGTTGTAAAACGAACTAGACAAATACACAGTCATATACCGACTATTATGAGACACCTATTCTAATTTTTAAGGACATAACCCAGCAACGCTCCAATAGGAAGTAAGGAAGGTCTAAAGGGTTCAGGGGTCAGTAGTAAGTAACACAGAGTTCAGAGTTTATTAGAAAGTAACAGAGTTCAGTAGTACTGTATGTAATGCAGAGTGTAGGGGTCAGCGGTATGTAATGCGAAGTGCAGGGGTCAGCATTATGTAATGCGTAGTGCAGGGGTCAGTGGTATGTAATGCGAAGTGCAGGGGTCAGCAGTATGTAATGCGTAGTGCAGGGGTCTGTAGTAAGTAACACAGAGTTTAGAGTTTATTAGAAAGTGACACAGAGTTCAGAGTTCAGT